>JANQDE010000063.1:628588-693505 GCA_037157785.1 Cephalotes varians
GAGAGAGAGAGAGAGAGTGCTGGAATTGTAATTATTTTTTACATTAGTAGAATGTGCTAACTTCACAGCTTCGGAAAAAATCTTCATTTTCTCACGATTTTAAAACGGTTTACGATAGCGATATTTCCAAATAGTTTCATATTTGAATAAAATATACTTGAGAAAATGAAGCACGCAATTATGTTATCTTTATAATTATCGTACCTAATTTTATTTTTGCATTTATTCAAATTAATCTCCATCGGTGATCATGAAATATTATTAGTCAGAAAATTATTATTGTTTTTAGATCAAGAGGAGAGATAAGATCAAGAGGAAGTTCCAAGATATTTTTTGAAAATCGCGATTACGTCACGAAAAACTGTGCGATGTGTGCATTTTTATCGCGAAACGCAGTAATCGACGTCAACGGAAATAATTTTGAGGCGATGTGTACGTGGCATCTGACTTTTCAGTTCACATTATGTATACACGATGAGTCGGGAATATCATTTAGCGATGTATTTAACCGTACTCATTTCAAGACGTAATTTTACTTCATTGCGCAATCGTTGCACAATGCAAAATTCGCTTCCTTCAAAAAAACAAATATATGTTAGGACGAAAAGTGAAGACAAATATATTAATTAATATTTCTCTGATAATATCAATTACTCTAAAAAAATTAAAATATTCAATTAATTCATTTCAGCAAATCTCAATTATTTTTTTATAAGACTAAATTCTCTAATATCGTTATATTGGCGAATTTTTGTATTATCAATAATTTCGGAAAAAATTGACTAAATTGATTAAAATGAAACATCTTGTATACATTTATTAATTAATTTTATAAAATTATAAATCATTATTACAAATAAACAATTATTTGCGATTGCTTGTTATAACATCAGATAATTTTATAAAAAAATTGATTGTTTCAACATCAATTGATATAAAAAAAAATTCAAATTTTAACATATCAATAACTATGTAAAATTTTACAAAATCACTACTTATTACAATTTTATTTATTATTCTTCTCGGTGTGTTCTGTAGTTTTTATTACATTAAGAAACTTCTGAAATATATTATAAAGAAACTTTGGACAAAGGTCTCTCGCGAAATTTGCTGATTCACACTTCTTTTTGCGTCATCTTCTTTTGTGAACGCGTGCGGTACCGTGCAAATTCGCTCACGAGTTTCTTTGTGCGTATTCCGAGAGTGTGTGAGTATTCCAAACGCAGTGTCGGAATCAGTTGTTTGGGAAATTAGTCGCAGACAAGCGAAGTCTTTTAGCGAATATGCGTGACTCTACAGAATTTCTACTCTGATGTTATTTACATTTCTATTTCCATAAAGTCGTTAATTAACGTTGGTTAAAATGTTATACATCTTGTATTTATGCGCCTGTTACAGTGCGATATTTATTCAAATAGAGGGAGAATAAAAATATTCCATCCGATTGCATGCGTTAGTCCAACGTTTAATTTTAGTATAATATTATAGTGTCATTATGAATTGAGTAAATTTTAAATACGCTTGAAATATTGTAATAAAAATTAACTTTAAATTTTTGCGATTAAAAACGTCATTTCTTATTTTATTTAGAGTTATATTTCTTTCAGGAAACAAAAAAATTACAGAAAAAAATTTGTATTTAAATGTATGAGTAAATTATGTGAAGAATTTATTCGAATAATAACGACGAAGTCCATACTGTGCGATTATACTGTCGATAACAATCTATTTACTAAAATATATTATTAGTAACAGTTGAACTGTGATCGAAAAAAAAAGAATAAGAACAGACGTTATCTGGTCTATGATCTTATCTTCTGACACATGCCAAGATGAATAAATAAAGAAAGATCAGAACAAACAGAAGTACGAACCACTGCGATAACTACTATGGATCACTTCACTATTGTATGCATATCAAATTATATGTATACACACACGCGCATACAAGCACAGATGTTTACATAAATGTTCTGATGATTTTAATTTAATAACACGTTCTCTGATAAATTTAAAATTTACTTCATTGTAACTCCAAAAATATTGATATTTTTCAAGTCACAAAAAAAGAAGACATTTTCATGAATTAAACGTCGAAGGCACATAGATAATGAAATTATTTTTTAACTAATTTCGAATAAATCCTACTTTCCTACTTCAATTTATATATTTTATATATATATATATATATTTTATGAATATATATATATATATATTAATATCAAATATTTCGGAAATTAAATTTTAAATTAATTTTGTCTACTTGATTTAAAGTTTATTTATCTGAAAGAATTTTTTTTGTAAAGTTTTGTTAATTTTTATAAGCAACTCGAAAGTTTAATTTTCAGAAAATCATTTATTTTGATCACTTTGAAATAATTTAAAATAGTATAAAATATAAGTCATTTAAATTTTTGATTAATATCTCGATATCTTCGTAAAAAAAGTCGATTAAAAATTACTAATCTANAAGTAGAAGAACATCTTGTACTTTATCTTATCTATCACACTTTTGATTTTATCTTATCCAATTCAACTACTAATTTCATATTAATGAATTGTTTAATTTAAAAAAAAAAACAGATAATGATTTTCAAATAAATAGCAAATTTTCGACCTGATTTTTATTTACAGACTTGATATTCTCATTATAATATAATTTTTTCCGATTTCTAATAATTGTTGGCCTTGACGAAATAATGACGTAAGCGCTTAATGTCGTCATATAATTGCGGGAAATATTGGCACCTGCAATAGACGACATCAAGTATGACGCCATGACACGAATGACTTGATCGTTTGCCAATAATTTTGATTTGTCGTCACAAGAAAGGTGATTCCCTCTTTTTAAAATAACTATCTCAACGGAAAATATAACGATCATACGTAAGGTAAACGGGAAATAACGAAGATACGTCAAACATTCGCAGAAAATATCAGCTATTGAATTGCAAAGAATGTCGCGACAAAATCGATCATAGTAAATCGACTTTGTAATTATTTTTGTTGTGCAATACAAAGATTGGAAATATTTATAAGTATCACCGAATGGATGACGATTATCGAAATAAAGCATTTTGTAAAGCTGCGTTATGTAAAGATTCATTAAATTTTCAGTGCACGTGTAAGTGTCTTAATGTGACTATAGTTGCATAAATAATATGGTAAAATCAATTTCAAATTGTATATGTATACTACACATCCATATTAGTTTCTTGGAAACATCTTCATTTTTTTTAAGCTGGAGTGATTTGCTCGAATGCATTCGAAGAATTAATCGAAATAATTTTTGAGTTCATTCTTTTTCTTTCGATCGCTCTGTCAGATAAAAATGGCGATAACGCCATAACTATTAATAGATCGAACCGCTGGTGATATACGAATATATAGCGCAAGTCTCTGTTCAAATACGCTACATCCGCGATTGAAAAATCGGTACGTTTTCGATGTGAAACTATTTGATATACAGATCACATTAATCATATTAATATACAGATTATAAAATAAAATATATCAATTTTGTTTTAATATTCTTTTTTTGTATCGATTTTATCTTATTCAGTAAAAATAAAATAAATTTTTCACAAAATATTCTTTACATTTTATCAAAAGTTTGCTGAATGAAATGTGTATCAGCAAACAAGAAAGAAATCAATGAAAAATTACAAATTGTAAAAATAACAGAAAAAATAGCAGTATGAGAATCGTGTTTACATAGTAATACGTGTATACATCGATTTACACGAAGCATATTTATAGATTTTAAATAAATCTTCTGAAGTTGCGCATAATATAGATTTAACTCCTGTTATTCTGACATTGTCAAATTGCAATAATCAAATTAAAATGTTTATTAAATTAATACATCTAAAACTTCTTGTCAGCGAGATAATATAAAGTCTTTTTTGATCATATTTTATATATAATTAAAATAAATATATAATTAAAAAAATTAATAAAGATTGAAGTGTTTCAGAATAAGACGAATAAGAAATGATTTCTATATTATCGACATACGTTGATTGCATTCGTTTAGGAGTAGAAAAAAGTTTGTTAGTCATTTACTGTAGAGATCGCAAGATCGACTTGAAGACTGGTTGTTCATTAGAGTTTGTATTCTAATAACGCTACGCGAGTCATCTGTTAACACATGTTACAAGTTCATGCTGCTCACGATGTTCACGTAAATTGATATAATCAACATGTGGCATGACAAAATTGCCACAAATGTTTAAAATGACTAAAGATGACACTTAAAAAAAATAAATTTTTTTTTTAGATCTTTTGGCGCAAGAAAAATGTATAAACTGTACTGAAACATAAATAGTTTTATAGTTATATAAAACAATTAAAATTATTCCATTATATCCTTTTATATGTAATTTGTACACAAAAATAATCATTTCATAAAAATAATCACTATCATTTTTTTTTTGCTACGTAACCATTAAACTTTATAACATCAAAAGTTTAATAGAAATTTATAGTTCCTAGTTCTGGAGAATTGAATTTGTAGACTTTCACATGTCGTAATAAATATTTCATTATTGAGTTTAATTCCTGGCAACTATTGTTCTAGATATTAATCATTTATTTATATTTCCTAAAAATCTCAGTTTGATAACATTGTGATATAATAAATTATTTAAATTTAGAAAATACTAAAAACTTGAAGAAAATTTAAAAAATTTATTATTTTAAAATAAGTGATAGAATGCAATTAGTAATAAATTTAATAGTATTGTCACTATCATAATGCTTAAAATGAAGATATCTTCGGAGAGGAAAACTAAGTTTGTGATGCCACCTATCGGCAATGGTTAACATTTAATGAACTGCAATGTTGCTCGACAATGCGTTACCAGTATGACGTTTGCAGCTAATTAATAATTTCGTTCCCTTCATCAAACTCAATCTTGAAATATTTGCCAATCAACATTACTTCTGCAATGTTATATTTTTTAAATTTTTAAAAACGGTGCCATTGTTTAGAAGTTTCTTTTTTTATGAAATTAGTAATATATTAATTTTATACACAAATTAATATAAACAAAATTATTTTTTAAACATTTTTTACATTGTATTTAGATGCTGTTGGTATCTAGGTGTGTTTATGTGTGTGTTTTGTAAAAAAATAGTTTTCACAATCTTATTCATACGCACGCGATTGGCATGCTTTGTTATCAAAGTTTATTCATGTGGTATCACAAGATGGCGCAAGGGTGGCGCCACACGACTGGCACGTGTTGCTACTTTTAGATCTCCGCACGGGAGGATTGATCCGTACAATCCTTTAGCGAATTTACGGACTTGAGCCCATTACTACATTTACATACAACTGCACGTATTCACATATTATTGACATCTTGTGCATAAATCCAAGATAATCCGGATTGGATTGTTATCTACCAAAATACACTCTCATATTTAATAAAAATAGCCACTTTTAACAATATATGTATATTTTTAGAGCGACTTCGAACAAACTCCGAAAAATTTAATTTAACCGATGAATTCAATCAACAGAATTGCTCAAAGTAAAATTTCTAACTATATAAATCATTATCTCTAATCTAATTTTTCTCCATATAACATAAAAATTCAATAATTATATTCAGGTCAACAAAATAATATAAATATTCGATAAATAAATTACTGAAATTAATCAGAGATCAAAGTTATTTTCGAATCGAGAAGCTGATTGATGTGCAAATGGTTCGATTAATTTCTACACAAATTCTTTTTTTGTTACATTACTCTTTTGACATTATTAATCGTAATAAAATCATTCATCGTTCGCATATCATTAAGTGCTGATTTTAATATGAAAAATGTAATAGTTATTCATTGTTCATTAAATCCATAATGAGTGCGTGGGTAGAAGACTCTTTCCCTGCCCTTACCTCACAAACTTTCAAGCCCAACTTAAGCCAATTTTAGATTAGGTTCCAAAGGGCTTTGCCCTTTTTCCGCCCACGCGTATACACCTCTTATCTTTAATAACTATTTAATGACACACACGTCGTCGAAGTCTTTATTTTGTAAACATTCTTTAGTTTATAACTTTCGAATAAACAATGAGCAACGACTTTAATAAAATTTTCAATGTAAACTGTATACAATATTACGCTTTAACTTTCTAGAAAACATAGTTTTGTCTATCCTTAAAACTGACACTTAAAAATTATATATTGATTGTCGATTTGGCACTTTCAAAAAAGTATATTTTCTGATGATGATTATATACAATTTGTTTAAATATTATAATGTATACTTTAGATTATATAAAAATATATTTGTGTTAAGTTATTAAATAGCATGATATTGAATACTGACGCAATATAATACATAATTAGCAAGTTGTTAAGTAATTATTTTACGTAATTTACACAGATAAAATTGAATGAAACAGTGTAGACAAAAAAAACTGCTATTTTCATTAGCACATGCGAAAAAAAATATATATGTACTTGTAAAAATAAATATAAAAAGAATCAACAATTCGGCTAATTGCATGTAATATACATTTTTGAAATGACGATTATTTGAACTTATATAATAATCGAGGCGATTTTAAATACTGTTAAATACATTTTCATCAATAACTGCAACTGTGTGCTTTCGAAGAATTCCAAGTACTTTCACATGTTCATGCCGAGAATTCTTCATGTATTTTTTTGAATATATCACCGAGCCTTGCAACCAGCCAAATTTTCATTTTTAAGTTTTTGATAAAAAAAACGTTAATATTTTTGTCGTTGATGTTTGTTATAAATAAATTGCAGATACATTTTATTTCAGAATTATTTGTAGTTGTTTATCATAATTTTTCTTTTTTTTATAATTGCACGATTTAAAATTTGTGATATTTTAAAAGAAACTTAAAAAAAAACTTAAAAAACCATACAAATAATTATAAATAAATTATAAATAAATATAAATAAAATAGGTAAAGTTGCGTTTTAATTGTTGGAACTTTTAAATTGTGTGTAAATCGTGTATAAGTAAAAGAAAAATCATTGCGGAAAGCTATAAACAATTTTAAATCAAGCAAATGTATCAGTAAATTTTTTCATTTTAAAATCAGATTATAATTATTTTTCAAAATAATGAATTTTTTATGATTTGAATTACCATTATTGTTACAAACAATTATAAATAAAAGAGATTGTAACATCTTTTATTAAAAGTTTAATTTATAAAGAACGGAATATCAAATTCATACAAAAGTGATTTGTTCAACTTTGTCTTCGGTTTACAGTCAAGGTCGATATCTACTTGTTAACCGGAAGAAGTAGGCTGCACATATAGAGTGTCAATTGTACGTTGCAAGCTCGAACGCAACGATTGCTTTTTGGCTAGTACCAATGATATCGTAAATCAACTTACTAAGAATATACTAGCAATATATTAGTCTGCTAAGAATATACTGATGCATCTAATAGCAAACGCGCTCTTTTGTGGAGGCGGGACTATCTTTAACTCGGGTATACTATGGGATCTTTTAGGTTTCATGGAGTCCTACATATATTTTAGGGAATTTTCATTAAAATAAAAATCAAATTGATTAAACAAATTAATAAAAACTATCAATAATTTTTAGATAATATCAAATGAAAATATCTATAATAACACAATTTTTTGTTTTAATATAATAGTTAAATATCTTTTTTCCATTTTTGAAATATATTGAATATTTATGAATCATCTATTAATTATCTATGAATTATCTATTAAAAATAATGTTGTATTCTTTGTAATAAAATTCATATTTGTTATATGATTTTATTATTGTATTTGAAAACATTGCATTAAAAATTTGGATGTCCCGTGATATTTTTTATCTAGTGACGATAAGAATTACATCGTAAAATGTAAATACCGCAAATTGCAATTATCGCAATACGTTGAGTAAAACTGAAATTAAATAAATCTGATATAGTAAAAATATAGTAACAATATATCATTGATAGATTAAACAGAATAAAAATAAATATATTGCAATGAATAAACAATTTTTTAAGATTTCTGCAAAACGAATCAAGATAACATGTAAAATCCAAAATGTGGATTTTTATATGAGATATCTAGCACAGGAAAGTGCTCGATCGGTGAAAATAACGCGGCGAATCGTGCTTTCGTTGAAAGATGAACCGATTGAGACAATAGCGGACGTTCGCCGCGATCGTCCGTGGAGAACAATGGTGTCCTGTGGACGCGAAACACAAACGGACTATATACCGTGCAAACAACAGCGGATTTCTATTTGCGGCAAGAACATTCATTTATTGATTCGACAGCATATCGCGGATTGCTACTTCTCTAATCGACAGAAAACCGAAATATACCGAAATAATGGTGATTTTGAGCTAAGCTTAACTTTCGGGGCTCCAGTTGCCAAGATACTTTTGGCACGTAGAAGCATGAATAAATATTAACTGTCCTTTATTTTATAAAATACATTTCTTTTAAGTATAATTCCGAAAAGAGTTACACTCCACAAAAAAAATTCTAATTTTTGCATTCAGTTAGATTAAATTAGATTCGATTATAAATCATATGAGAGAATTCCTTTCAGTAAAAAATTTATCAAAAATAATCTATAGTTTTCGTAAATCTTTACAATACTATTGTTATTATAATTATTATTATCATGTAGTGTTCTTTAATTTGCGATTTTAATTTTAGCGCGACAAATGCTTTGATAAAATCTCAACGTGACTTCATCTAATTAGATTAAATTAGAAAGACAATATTTGTAATATACTAATTTAAATAATATACTGATTTATAATTTATCCAAAATAAAATATTTGCACCTTATGACTATACTAGAATTCCATTTTATCAAATAAATGTTTGAGAGTATATGAGATGTTTCCATCAAATTTTAGGATAAATTTCCAAAGATAATTAAAAGATGGAACTTTACAGAATATCTTTTTGCTAAAAGGTGTAGTTTAAAAAAGATAATTTGTTTATAATTTTTAAAAAATAAATCACTTTATTTAAAAAAAAATGTTATAAAATGTTTTTAGATAAAAATCCATTTTAAACGATTTTTGAAAATTCATATGTGCCGATATAGATTTTGCTTATAACAATATATTGCAACGTTTCTATTGGTCTAGTTGCAAATATATTCATACTTGCAAATATATTCATATTATACTTTAAAGAGATATACGTAAATAAAATATAAATTTACGCGGATCATAAAATTTCAATTGGATGACCAAGCCCTACACCGGCAAACTGCGGCTTGTTTTTCTTTCGGCTCAAGGCCGATCGCGATATTGCATTAAGAGAACCGACACGATGAGACACATTTCTCGTTCTGACATACTTTGTCAGAGGCGGATTTTACCAATTCTAAGTGATAGCAACTTTCGAGCGCAATGCTGTTCTTGTTATAACGAAAATTCGCATAGTTAAGGAAACAAATAAAGAAGATTGAGCTCAATTATTATTATTGTAAAAAAATTAATATTATTCTTTAATATTTCTCATGGTTTTAATTGTCGCTCATATTTTATAAAGATATTTATAAAGATATTTTATAATACTAACAATAAGATTTATGATCATAAGATTCGTTGGTTATTGATTTAACTAATTCTTTTGTACATCTGAGAAAATATTATATATAAGAAAAATTAGAATAAAATTATATAGAATAAAATTAATTTTCTATTTAGATTATATATAATTAGCAAAAAAAAAAAAATTATTTTTTATTAATATAATTCTAGATTAATTTTTGCATTGCTTCTTAGAAGTTAAAAAAAATCCAATTCGGTAGATGTACGTTTCACGATGAAATTCACCTAAATTCATTAAACTAAACGATAATAATATATACAAAACTTTTGTGATTATATGTATAGCAATGCATTTTGATGTATTCTTAATTCATTTAAATTATCCAAGTCAAAAAAGTACTCAATTAATTTTTTCTTATTACAATTCCTATCTGTCTGTTAAAACGATAATTTAAGCTTATTTTTAGACTATACGCATTTGTCACCAGAGATTATTTTATGGCTTGCTTCTCATATCGCACAGTGTAGAATTTTTTTTTTGAACAAGCTGTATATGTATCTAAATTATATAAAATTTATTCCACTAAATTAAAAGTAATCTCATCTCATTAATCTCAAATTTTAGAAAATTATGAATTATTTAAAAGTAACATATCCTTACATAAAATTTTATAATTAGGTAATATATTTTTACTCTATACAAATTTTAAAGAAATTTAAGTTAAATTGAAGTATATCAAAAAAAAGAGAGAAAGAGAGAGAGGAAAATCGATCTTTAACGAGAGAAACACAATTTTAGCTGAGAGTAAAATTGCGTAAATGATATGTGCGTTGGCACGCAACCAGAAAACTGACCATACAGCAATGTCATGAAGACTTCCTTCCAAAATTAACTAATAATTAAATTAATTTCTTCTACAAGTTGTTTTAAAGCAATATTTTAAAAATCTAAATTGCAAGATCAAGATGTAAAGCAAAATATAAAAATAATTTACAATAAACATATAATTTATATTATCTTAAACATAGATTTAAAAATGGTTTAAAAATAAAATAAATATAANATAATTTTAATAAATTAATTTTAATAATTACAATATTTTTAAATGACTCATAAATAGGAGAAAAATAGAAAGAATTTATTTAAATGTAAGATAAATAAAAAAAATTCTAAATCAATTCTTTTCTATATTAATAAACGTACTAAAGTACAGCATGCAAATAAAAAGAAAACTATAATGCAGTCAAATGAATGACTAATTCCAATAATTAATAGTTCGTACATTTACAAATGCGTCCGCAATTTTTTTCGAGGTGCACAACGAAAGTTTAAAAATATAACGCGTCAACAGACGCAACTTTATAACGCGTTATAATGAAGTTATTTTTAAATATGAGCGTGCAAAGCGGGGATATTTACAACTACGGCGCTAGAAAGGGTTGATTCTTGTAAAAAAGTACATTGCCGCGCTTTTCATTGAGATAACAATAGTATATTATTCCTTTAACTCCCACATTCCCATAGTGTTTACTTTCTTCTGATTTCATTCTTTAGACGTAACTACTTAATTTTTGTTGCATTTTCTTTCTTTTCGTTTATATCCTTTTATTTAAAAAATTTTTTCTCTCATATCAAAATACTATTATTGTGATTGTGATATTATACAATTTCGCAATTACACTATTCGCATTTGCAAAATAATAATGTTGCATTTCGTTTAAACTGAAAAATAAAAGTAAATAAATAAAATAAATAAAATAAATAAAAAATTAAAAAATTATCTTTAATAATCTCTATTAAAATATCGTCTTATTAAAATTTCAATTGTATTCGAATCGGTGAAGTTCAGAAACTGCACGAATCAAATTGTCTTTATTTCTGCATCTGAAAATGCATCGGATGATAAACATCTAACAAAAAAAATTATTTTATATAATTTTTGATATTTAATTCATTTTCTTTTTTCCGTTTTTCATTAGTATACTTGTGTATTTTACTATAAAGAGTTCGTTCTTTTTTTGGTTTATAGAGCAGTATATTTTTCGTATACATATCTTCAAACTCTATTCTCTGAAACGACTCAAGAATCCGAGAAGGAATAAATGTGACAAAATCATCGCGCCGTTATACCTTGAGGTTCGTTAACGAGCGTCGAAAGCTCAACTGTACTATATGTTGTACTCGAATTTAACACGGTGACCTTGAATGATCGATATCGAGGAGTCGGGAGTATCTTTGAAAACGGCATTACCTGGTGACTTTAAGCTTACTTTAGACAACACGTAATTCACAGTATAATTCGGCTGCACACAATTGGATGCACAATTAAATAATTTAAATACTCATCCGTAATATAAATGCACATAATTTAATAGCAGCAAGTTACAAATTGCGCTAGTTTTCTTTACAATATTCTTTATGTTTTGTTAGTTTTAGACATGTCTCAACTGGAATTAGAAACTTTGTCTGAAGTAATATTGGCTTTTTTCTTTAAAATACTTGAATATACCGGATTGTAAGAGCGTCATTTCAGGATTATATAGTTGCATTTTAACATAGTTATCAAGCTGCGATCCTGCGATTCAGTCATCGCACAATTAAATAATTTAAATACTCATCCGTAATATAAATGCACATAATTTAATAGCAATAAGTTACAAAATACGCTAATTTTCTTTACAATATTCTTTATGTCTTGTTAGTTTTAGACACGTTTTAACTGGAATCAGAAAGTTTATCTGAAGTAATATTGTCTCTTTTCTTTAGAATACTTGGAGTACACCGGGTTGTAGGAGCGTCATTTCAGGATTATACAGTTGCGTTTTAGCATTGTCACCAAACTGCGATCCTGCGATCCGGTCATCCGAAGGGGAATCGATCGAAGCAGTAAAGATTAAAAGGAATCCGGATACATATGAAATATGATCCCTTTTAGACTACTATCCGCGAAATGAGTCTGATTCGGGTCAGAATAGCTCGCTGCCGCCGCCACGAGGATAATCGATCCTCCGCACAATCGAGTCTCCGCGCTCCGCCTGGCAACCGCGTCAATACGCAATTACTCGGTCGACCATCAGCCCCGATTATTTATACATCGGATCGGTCGGTACTGTTGTCCGTTTGTTATCGAGATAAGTCACGAACAAAGAAGATGCGAGAGACAATATTTGTTATCTCTAATCGTAAAAACCGAGAAAATGAACTTCTCAGGAAGTATACAAGAAGCTTACATGTAATCCATGTAATTCATGTAAAATTAATTTCCAAACATTAGAAAAAAAATTTTTTATTTTATTTTAATTACTCATGATTTACTGTGAAATATTACTCTTGAATTTTTGTTCGCATATCTCTAGTAATCTATTTAAAAAAAATTGTCTTTCAGATTTTGTGAGTTTATTGAGATCCATAGACTTCGTGTCGTAAAAAAACAGATAAATTAATAATTGTATAATTTATCGATACAATTTTGAATTTAAACTGTGTAATTTTATTTTATTTTATTTTTTATATATTATTCATTATATAATATAATAAATAGAGAAAACTAGAGGATATTGGAATTTTAATTATTTTGACAAGCTTAAATATAAAATTAGAATAAGAAAAAATGTGATTGTACAGAATATTCTTGGAAGATTTTTTTTTTAAAGAGTATGTAAATATCAGGTAAAAAATGCGTGAATAGAAAACGTGTGACAAACATTTTCACATACAATGAGTATGTAATGAATGCGAAAGGGATAATTGGTGCTCAGTCAATCATATGTCTTGGTATTTTTATTTAAAGCATATGTACTGTCATGCACGTTTTAGCACATGATATATAATCGAAAAAAATGGAATGACATTGATTGTCATAAATGCGATTTCGATTTCGTTAAACAACAAATCATTTATAATAATTCAACAATAAAATATTTAATTATTAGATATCTTTCGGATATATTTTGCGAATATAGATAATGAATATTTTACGATCAGATTTTGAATGAAAATATCGAAATCGAATAATAATAAGATATCAAGTAAATAATCGTCTGTTTAATGTGCTAGATAATTTAATGTGCTAGAAGTTCCATGAAACACACGTATCGTCTTTCTCTTTTTCTTGCGAATAGTTTAATATCGTAGAAGCGCAAGTTGAGCTAGAGGGAAAGGAAAGAGAGAGAGGGGGAGAGAGAGAGAGAGAGAAAGGAGGAGGATCTTGGACAATCGATAACACGATCGATTCTCTTTACAACGCAACAGTCTCGGGGGAATTCACAATTCTTAAAAAACTCGATCGATCAATTATAATTAAAAAAAAAACACACACAAAATGCAAATATACGTTAGTATATCCTATTCCGGATATTACTTTTAACAGATTTTTCAACGGTTCTCCAATTATAGAATAGTTTAATACTCTCGAGATATCTGTAATCTTTAATAATAAATTAATAATAAAAAATAAATTTTCCCTTTCTATGTAATATCCCCGTTCGTGGGGGATCATATTAAACTCATAAAAATAATTCACAAATTCTATTGTAAAAAATAAGAAAATAGCTAAAAAATCATTTTTAAACATATCGTTACATATTGTTGCTAGGAATGGCGAATTATTTTCTGATTATTACCACTGATATTATTCCAAGTCTTGTATGATACAGCAATATATTTTTTATTGCAAGCTCAAATTATATTTTTAATTGCTTCGGAAGGTTACGGACTTACGCAGGTCGCGTGCGCCAAAGATAGCAATGCAATTGCGTTACTCGTGCCACTATTTTTGACAGGAACACGTTCTCATCGCCGACAACACGGAAGCTCTAAGTCCTCTCAATTTAACATTATCGTTATAGAAACTCAACCTGTGATCTTTTCACGAAGTAAAATGTATCTTGTCCGATAATTTTCTCTTTATTTTTGCTCATTATTTTCATAGAGGTCGACTATAAAGAAAAACCTCGGGGCACGTTATCTCATTTAAGAATTGAAATTGTTTTTCGAGAAGTTTAGTGCTTTGTTCTAAATTTACAAGCTTAAAATAACAATTGCTAATATACAATCTTCCCTATCTAATTTAGATAATGTTAATAAATTTCTACAATTATATATATATATATATATATCCGAAGTAGAGCTTTCGATCGATCAACACCTGAGAGACGAGTTTATTTTTGTTAGATGCGACGTAATAAATTATCATTCAAGCACGAGTCACGTTTACGAAAGTCAAAGTAGAAGTCTGAATCATTATTGTCGCCTACTTACGCCTACTATTACCTACTACCGCGGCCATTCGATGTCGAGCAGTATCTTACAGATAATCCATCGGAATGGCAAATTACATTACGTCCTTGGGAAGACGTAGATCACTCAGTAGTGTCTTAAATGTATTACGATTATATATATTATTTCTTGCCCAAAATACATTAAAGCACAAAGAACAAAAAATAGTGTTAGAAGTTACTTATAATTATTAGAATAATAAAGAAATTATTTTTTTTTACACAGTCCTTAAAAAACATAAAGATGGAAGAATTTCTGGTCAACATAATGCATAATCACTTTATAATAAAACAAGGCAATTCGAAATATTTTTATAGAAAATTATTGAAAGAATGGGAGACGTCTTTTTATATTTTACTTATGCAAAATTGAAAAAAATCATGCTTTTACAAAATCGTGAAAAACGTTACGATTATTTTAACTCTTACTGTTTACAAATAAAATACGAAAATAAAAGTAAAAGCTGTTTAATTCTCTTTTGTCAAATTGCATAATTTAACTCCATATACAATATATAGTTCGGTATATCGATTAAAAATTATGCAAGCATTATGCAAGTTCAAGGCGGTAACGGTTTATCTTGCACAGTTCGGCGCATGTGGATTGCATGGCGAGATACATGATTTATCCAGTGCCGTTACATAAATTGCTTTGCCAGTGAATAAGTACGCAACACGGAGAATTGTTTATTAAACGTAGGTGTAATTAGGCTTCTAGGTTATCTATAACAAACCCCTCAATAATTAAATCGAACTTGCCTTTGCATACATGAAATCATTAAACTTTCAATACTACGAATAAACTAAATATTTGTGATTGTGATCAAATATTAAGTATTAGTAACCAAGATTCTTTCTTGCCCAAATAATGGTCATATTGACATCCATCCCTTGCACATTATTCACTTCAGATTTATTTATTCATTCTGTTTATATGTATGTATATAAAATTCTTTGTTGTTCATCAAAGAAAGTTCAAATTAATATTAATTAGTTTGCTTTAATAAACGAATAAAATTAAATTACTTTTGTTATTTTAATATTGTATGTTATTTCTACATTTTTATCTTTTTTTTCAATATGTTTAAGTCTTAAAATTGCTAGCTCATTGAGGCATTAGTATAAATAAATGTTACGTATACATGATAGTTTTTTGAAGATTCAAAAATTCTTTAACAGAGTTACGATCTTATGATCGCGTTAGCACGCATTATAGCATTTTATTCCATGTAATGGATCGTAGCACATATTGCACGTAATGTAGTAGATTAATATGCGTTGGTACATACGTAAATCAAACGCTCGCCAAAAATGTCATGCATATATAATCAGATTTTCGCGCGTGTATATAACGCTGGCACGGTCATTAAATTACGTCGACACGATTATGATCATGAGCGATGAAAATAATCATCGCGTAAATAAGTGCACAATATGATTTAATCAGTTGCAAGATAATATTAAATAAAAAAAAAAATTTCCTGGTATTAATTACACATTATTCGGTATTAATTATAAATTATTATATTTTTCGCGATAAAACTTTTTCTGTGTTCCTATGTTTTCTACTTTGTCACGCTGTTACGTAAAGAATTTTTTGTATTATTAAATTGCTCATATTAATATAAATTGTTTCCTAAATTTTTTTAGTTGATACAGCATGTATTTCGACGCTGTAATATTAGCACATATAGTTTACACAAATAGTTAGAAAATTAATAGAAAATATTAAATCGAAAATTTTTAATTTTTTATAGTCAAAAAATATAATCTTCGCCCAAAAATACAATCTTCGTGAGATGGTTACCGTTAAATCCAGATTAATCATTAACGGACGACAAATAAGTTAACAGAGAAAGTAAAATAAATCACTAAATAATTTTTATTTTTTTAATACGTTGTTAATATATTTTAAGTGCCGCCAGCACGCTCTTTTGCAATATCGAGCATTTTACTTTTCAATATAAAAAAAGTCAAAAATGATCGATTTCATTATGATGTGTTGAAATCTATCCTCACTTTGTATTTATAATTTTATTAACTTAATGTTAATGTAATATTCAGATGTAGCATTTATATAAGGCAATGAGTCGTCGAATTCACGCGCATCAGATTGCATTAAATGGATTAACGAAGGACAAATTAACATTATAATTAGCAGCAAAATATGCAAGATATATGCCGAATACACAATCACGTATTTAATATACTGCTGCTCATCTAATATATCCTTGAAGGTACAATGCACTCAAAAATTGTTCTTAAAAAAATATTTTGTAATATCATTTTAGATTTCTATATTATGTCTTGCCATTTTATTAATTTTAAATTCTATTCAAACTGTTTATTTATTTCATTGTTTAAATATAATGATTATAAAGTAGGTAGAGAGAAAACCATCGAATATTAAACCCTTTAAAGTCAAAGTTCTCTCCTAAGTTAGTTAATACAGAATAAATTGTGTGAAGAGTTAATGTTGAGTTTGTCGATTAATAACAAAATGAAAATATATATTGCTAGATATGCAATTATCATTTTGAAACCCTATTAACATTTTGTTTCTTTTAAAATACGCGCAATAAAGTATATTTATAAAAAATGATTACTATTTATTATAAAAAATTTATATTATAAAGAAAAATTACTTCAAGAGAAATAATATACAACATTATAAAAAAAAGATAACCTAAGTTCTTTGTAATTTTGCACATTTACGTTGCATTTCGTCACTCGGCCTGCTTTGCCGCAAGGGTGTGGAAATGAGGTGAATAAAGGATACTACGAGGAAATACGGAGGGAGTGCAAGATCGACTCCACCCTCATAGAATCTCACGACAATCATGACACTTCCATCGAGGTTGCCAGCAAGCACGCGATGCAAATCGCCAAGATCGACAATTGTAAGAGCGGAATCTTGGAGACAGCACGAAAAAGGCAATCGCTTCTATTTTTCCTTTCTCCCCCCTTCTCTTCTGACACTCCCTCATTCCCTCGCTTTCGAGAGCATCCGGATGCACGCACGCGTATGCGTAGCTCTGCATCCCGTAGATGAACCGATGAGAGAAAAAGGAGGGAGCGAAAAAAAGGAAGAAAAGAAAAAAGAGAAAGAGAGAAAGAGAAAAGGGAGAGAAAGAAATAAAAGAAGAAATAACGGGGAACGAACCGAGCGCGCGAGAATATGAAAGAGGAATAAAAATGGACGATAAATCTGTTTCTTTTAACTGCACTTTCTTCAACCTGTATCGAGCTAAGAATTGAAGATTAAAATTCAACCAATCAAAATCAAATTGATCAAAATTGAATTTATCTATTGATTGAATTTTAATCTCTTCAATTAGCAATCTTCAATCTTCAATATACTCTATGAACTTTATATTTTTCATATTTAGAACAAGATAGGCATGTATGCAATCATAGAAAGAAGAGGAAAAAAAACAATATGTGGACAAAATATAAATTTGAATGAACAAATTCGACAATTAAGAGAACAGATTATTCAATTTTTTTAGTTGTACTTATTACATGCAAGGAGCACTTAATAAGCGGTTATATTGCATGTCTAGATTAAAATTGGATGGAAATAAAGGTAGCACAATTATAAAATCGATTTTATATCGATAATCACTCAATGAAGAAAGAGAAAGAAATAGAAGAAGCATTAGAGAACGAACGAGGAAATGAGAGACAAAGATGGACGATCTGCTCCTTTCAACTGTACCTTCTTACACTCTCTACACCTCGTCAAATCAACCGCATTTATTCACTATTCACACTTATTTACACTTCCTTACACTTTTCATATTTAAACCAAAATAGATACGTACGCAATTGTAGAAGGAGAAAAACGAAAAAGAAATTATATGCGCGAAGAAAATATTTAAAAAAAATGGACAAATCCAGCAGTCAAGGAGCAGATCATCTTTTCAATTGCAATTTATCACATTCGAAAGTCCGTTTCTTTCAGCTGAACTTTTTGCAAGGTTCATCTTCCCCCTTTTTCTCTCTACATTGGCGAAAAGAAGAGAAAAGATGAACGATAGCTGGCCTAAAAGTACTCGACGTACTATTACACATACATTAAAATTGAGAACGAGAGTCAAGGCGATACGACTGAAAGAACGGATTTTACGGATCAAAAACCGTGCAGTTGGAGAGAGAACGAGAGAGGAGCTGTAGCGGACGCGAGGTTATGTTACTTACTGCTAATCTTCATACCGCCGAGGGGCGGGTTCGCCGGCGGCTTGTTACCCTCGGCGAAGGAGGTGGTTCTCGGTCGTCCGCTCATCTTGAAGCTTTCTCGACCGTCTCCACCTCCGCCTCCGCACCTACACCACGACTCGAAGGGGGCCGCGTCTCCGCTTCCTCTCTCTCGGCGCCGCTGTCTCCTGCCGCGTCTACTAGGTTAGGTTGGCCGGTACTACTCCGGCAAATCTCCTCTTCCTCCTCCGCCACCGCCTGAAGTTAACCCCGGTAGTCGCCGTCGACGTCGTTTTCCTCGTCGTCAACACCACCTCGCACATCAATGACAGTCGCACACGCGATTATCACATCGCACGAGAACGCGCGCTCACGCGCGCACTTTCTTTTCTCTCCTTATCTTTTCTGTCACTTCTTCACACCGCGTTTTCTACTTCACGTTACGCCACGACGCTCGATCGGCAGACGGTGCGATGGAAAAGAAAGGGGACACGCAGGAACGGGAAGATGAGCGTGGAGGGCAGGGAGCGAGAAGAGATGGCAGGGAGCGAGAAGAGATGGCGACGAGCGAGAGGCAGCGCGAAACCGCGGACGACACTTTTCACGGATGACTTCTATCTTCCTGCGTACGCGCGCAGCGACACCACCTTCGACGCGACGAGTGTCTCCGGACGAGCCGCACCGTCGTACGAACACACCTTCTCCGGAGGAGGAAGAGGAGGCCACTTTCATGCACTCGTCGTCGTCGTCGTCGTACGCGACACCACCCTCTTTTTCGGCACACTGATGCGCACTCTCTCGGCGACGACGGCCTAGCTTCCTCCTCGCGCTGCTGTCACGGCGATGCGGCAGCAAGCGGTTCCAAAGCGCGGTACCGTCAGCCAATGAACGGCGGCGGGGGAGGGGCGACGCTGCGGAGCGCTGCTGGCGAGCGACGAGGGGTGCGTGCCAACGTCGTGGCGGCGGCGGTGGTGGCGGTGGCGGCGGCGGCGAACCGACGTTTTCGGGACGGCTTGTACGGCCTGTCGGCCCCTATATAACGCGACCGCTTCCTCGCGGCTCCGCGCCTCGGCTCTCTCCGTCGTCGTCGGTCGCCGACGTATTACGTAGCGGTGGCGCGCCACCGCGCGGTGCCCCGCGCTAGGCCGACGACGCGCGGCGTGAATCCTCGCTTCCACGGCCAACGTCGCGTCGATCTATCCTCCGTCTGTCTCTCGCTCGCGGCTATCTTCGTTTCTCTCTCGCCACACCGACTACGTTCTCTCCCTCGCTCGCGCCGTCGCGCCTCGTTCCGTCTTTCTCTCACTCTCTCTCTAGCTCACTCTTTTTCTCTCTCTCTCTCTCTGTCACTATCTTTTTCTTCTTCACTGTCTCTCTATATCTATCCTTCTCGTTATGGAGCCTCTCGTCATCCGTCGGTCACTCCGATTCTCGCGTTACTCTACTCCTCGTCGCCGACGTCTGACAGACCTCCGTACCGCTGCATTTCGCCGCCGCCGCGTTGCGAGTCGGGTAACCACGGAAATTACGGAGGAGAAACGATCGCGGCTACCGCGCTCTTCTCGACACACAGGAGATCGTCGTCGCCGTCGCCGCCGCCGTTCCCGTCGTCGTTCAACGCCCGTGTTCAATTCGGCACTAATCTCTCTTTCTTTCTTTCCCTATCTCTTTCTCCGTTTCCCACTATCGCTGGTCGCGGGCACCGGACGGGCACCCGACGCAGGGCCAGTTCTCGCAGCAGCTTCCTCGGTGTGTCGCGACGACGCGATGGACGCGGTGGCGATATCGAGCGCGGAAAAAATGAGGCGCGCGTTCGCGACTCGCACGGCGGCGGTAATGTCGAACGATACACGGCGATCAGCGACGACCTGTCTGCCTCGTCGTCGTCGAGCAGCAGCAGCAGCACGGTAACACCACACCGACCATTGGATTTTTCGATGCCTCCTCCTCAGACATTGACCCGTTCGGGCGAGATCGGGCCAGTCGAGCGTCGGCGGACGTTGCCGAACGTGACGTCAGTTGATACCCCGCCCCGCCCCTTGCCGAGAGATCGCGAGCGGCGTTCTCTATCGAGTGCGCGACGGCGCTGTAGTCGCGATTCTCAACGCTGGACTCTCGCAATTCGCCGTCATTTGCATTGGTCGCCATTGATGGCGCACGATTCGAATCTCAAGAAAGAATCGTGTAAATCCCGTGACAACGAAAGTCGAAGAAGAACGGTGCAGTTGCGAAGTTATTTGCAGGATCGAAACTATTATTTTCATCTTCTTTGTTCTCGACACTGGATCAACATATTCGAACTATTTATTTATTCTTTTTGTCATATGATCGATTATATTTTAAATGATACTTTTTTCTAAAGCATTTTCAGTTATAATCTAATGAATGTTTTAGCAACTTCGGTTATTCATAGCTTTCGATAAAATTAATTTTTTAAAACCGATCACGTTATAGTCCATTTAGTTCTAAAAATTCTTTTTTGTTTATAAAAAAATATAAAATTTGTATTTTAATCATTTTCACGTTCTGCTCCTTAATGAGATTATATCGAAATTTATTGTTAGAATTGTAATCCTTTCTTTGACATTATTAATCGCTTTAATTTATTTAAAATTCTTGCCGATAGATTGGTTTAATTTTTATTTTTAATTTCTAAACATAAAGGAAATAGTCATTATTTTAAACCGAATAATTTTTAATTTCTTAACAAATAGCATTAACATCATTCGTAGCGATCTCAAGAATCTTTATTTCGCAAATTCTTTTTATCTTTTAATAAAAAGTAAAATAATTAGGCTATAATATTACAATTAACAGTGCAAAAGAATGTTTTTCTAAAATATCATGAAAAAATTTGATCGCCGATCTGTAAGTGTACCAAATGACAATAATATCTCCGAGAGATGCATTAAAAAAAAAAAAAAAAAACGTTGATTTATTTGTCTTTTCGTCTGCGCAAAGTATTTACTTTCTTTGCTTGATAAAGCGCAGAAAGAGATAACTTTTATAAAAGAAAAGATGACATTATTTATCGATATTTTCCTCACAGTTACTAGGTTTACTTTCTGTAGTAACGTTATATTATATAGACATGTACAATACACTTCTTATACTTAAAGTAAAAAAGATTTATTCGAGCAATAGAAGGAAAACGATTGAAAATAAATATAAGAAACAATTAAAAGAACAAGCTCCATAGCTTCAATAACTGTGCTACGATATAAAAGCCGATATGATTATAAAAATTAGAAATGATATGTCCTGCTTTTTATATCTTCTTTCTATATTACCGTCTTGAATATTTTAAATATTCAAAATACGCTGCTTATTATTTATTTAAATATTTTTACGATTAATAAATTGAAATATAAATAAATTTCGAACTTTTAAAAATTTCTCGAAATCGGTATTAAATAATCACTATGACCAGAATTTGATTTTTCAAGGAGCCGAGCGTTTTAATAAATTTTATAATTACTTTTGTACGTTAAAAATTGTGTATACTGAATTATTGTGATTAATTTATAGACTAAACCATTTTTAATACTTTCAAAATATTTTCAAATTTTTTCATGTTAATTAATTAAACTGTTTTTATACTTAGAGAATTGTAATATGATAATAATAATGTTCTCTTAAATCGCTAGTTATGGAATTCTCCTTTTCCAACGTATTTTACGATCGTTAAAAATAAATTTTGTACATGAAAAGCTATTACAAGTGATTTTCGTAAAACAAAATGTTTAAATATTGCGTACATTACTATATATTACTGTTTTGTATGCACTCTATTTTTTTTATGCATAGTTGATTTCTTTTTCATTTTTTATTTGGCGTTATTTTTTCGCAACAATGGAAAATAATTAATATATTATCATTGCTAGATGTGTAGACGTCACAATAAATATTCAAAAAGAGAATATTTAATACATTTTGTTGCTTTTTAATGCAATATTACATCTTTAAATAATAAAATTTCGAAATGTCTTAGCGTAATTCATACAAATTGATGACAAAATATATTTAATTTAAAATTAATAATTATATAAAATTATTATTAACAATAAAACATATAAACATAATAGAAACAATAAAGTAAAATTAAGAATTTGATTTTTCTTGAAATCATACATCTTCACTAACGTTATAAAATTTCAGTTTGTAATATTTTTTTCAATTTTAAAGATATCGAACTGTGACAGCGATACAAAAATATTTATGGTAGCATCATCAGGTAAAGCATCCTCTGGGAGGAAGAAATTTTATATACTCCATCGTGATGTAAACCTACTTATCGACGATTAGTCGGTTTTGTGCCATTACCTCCGCTGTAGATTCGAGAACTTATCCGTGAGAAAAACTACCCTCAATGACTCGATCAACGCCGGTATATTATCCTTAATCTCGCTCGGTAATGCAGAGATCTTAAATTCGCTCGTATTCGTGGCCGATAGTGCACTAGCGCCATCTGATGGCCGAGCGGGGCACGGCGCCGGTGCCCCTTCTCCCGCCATCCCTACCCGGCGCTCCGTTCCGTCGCTGGCGCCGGTGGCGAAGCGCGAGTTACGGTTTAAGTTGCATTTTAGATGCGAACGAACGTGCATCTCTCTTTTGGGCTCACGGTTGCGCGGTTAACGTTTCGCGAACATCCGCGGCGCGCGTTACGAAGCGAGTGCGAGCACGAGTCGATTGTGAACGATCCTGCGGATCGTGTGACACTCTGCGTGACACGCGGGGTTGATCGGGTGAGTTTTCAATATTTCTCTCGTCTGTGTGTGTGTGAGTCTCGTCCCGAATCCGGCCGCGCGGAATCTCGCCGAACTTGCGCTGAGAAACCGCGTACGCGCGTTTCCGCGACATTTTTCGCTCGTTTCAGTCGCAATCCGCGTAAATTTAAACGTAAAATAACAAGTCTGCGCCTCGAGCTCTTGTTAATCTCTCTTTTTTTTTCATATCAGTGATTGAATCAGATGTATGTACAGTTTCCCAGATGAGCACTTTTTTTTTTTCAATTGTAGATTCTTTGACCGATTAGAGTTAAAACCTCCGCTTTTTCGAATTCAGTAATTTTGAAAAAAACGTACAATAACTCTAGAGTGATGTAGGATTAAAAATAAAACAACTTTGTTTTGCTGACATGCTGTTTGTTTTTTTGATACACGATAGCTTCTGACGATTGGTATTGTTACATTGGATACGCTCCCGATATATCCATTTTGCAACATATAGAAATCCAAAAATCGACAGCCGCTTGCTTTTTGCGCAGTTGCAATTATAATTGTGTATCAATTTTATTTTTATGCGTTACAAATTCTGACGTCGTTGTTTTAGCAATTATTTTATTTTCGATTTCATCTCAACCTCTGCAATTGTTATTTCAATATCGTTGCAATGTTACTTTGATACCTGCAATTATTTAATTTTCAATCTTTTGTGTCTTTTAGCAAAATAAATAAAGACAATATACGAATATTGGGGGCATAGAAATTAAAATACGAATGAAAATTTTGGTGTTTTCATAAAAGCGTAAAATAACAGTCCAATAAATATAAAGTGCAATCACATGTTCTTTTGCAACGAGAAAATGTGTTCTACGAGAAATCTTTTCATTTTCTCTTATAACTCAGAAAATAACTCGTCCATGACATTTTCGTGAGGGAAAGATCGGCTCGACAATGGTCGAGGAATCCGCAATTGAAAAGAAATATATCTTTTATATCGCGGTTGATCCGGAACACCTTTGTATATTTGACAGAGAGAAAGCAGAAAAGGCTTTGAAGAAAGAAAGAAATGAAAGAGCGTACGAAAAATGTAAAAAGTACGAATTGAAACGAACAAATATTCCGAGCGTTTCTCTCAGAATTTCAGCCCTTCATCACTTTTGTTTCAGTTTTGTACCAATTTTAGCAAGTGACATTTTCTGACAATTAAAATCCGTGGTATATATATTTTGCATTTGTTTTTGAATTTGCGTAGTGATTGAATATTTCAAGTACTCGTCAATTGAAAACAATAAAAATTACATATTACTTAAAAAATATTGTGCGTGTGTGTGTATTATCTTTTGAAACGTTATTCTATTTTCTATTTTATTATTAAATTTTTTGTTAAACTTTATTGTATACTGTTATTCGTCTGCTTGTGCCAGGGTCGTAAGAATTTATGTGAAAGTTGCAAAAAATCTGCTATTGATGCATTCGATTTCTAGCAGAAATTAATAAATTGAATTATCTTGAGATACTAAACAACAACATTTTATAAGAAGACAAAAAAAAGTAAGAGTTGGCAATTTTTTAATATGAAACACGATTGCGCTTTTTGGCACTAAAACAGTTAAAAAACATTGTATTATTGTTTAATAATTGTATAGTTTTATTCAATTGTTTTTTCTCTTCCTAAAGATATTTCTTATTTTATTTATGAAAAGAATAACACTAATAAAAAATTAACGATTTAAAAAACTATTTCTTGCAAAAATTTTCCTAAGGAAAGGCTCATAAATAATATGTTAATAAATTATAGTCTTGTGTTTGATAGATAGTTTCAATTTCATAGATTGTGTTTTTCGCGTGTCTTGAGCTATCTTATATTTTACACGAAATTATGTTTTATAAAGAATAATAACTGTTTTATACAAAAACTAATGGAGCGAATAATAGGAAGTATTTCGCGAGAGTATCGCTAATACGTAGACCGTCGGAAATAAACTTCCGCGCGTCCTCAAAATTGAGGATAGGAAGGGCATTAAAAATCCATGGGTTATCAAGCGACTACAGCGGCATTATATCTTTGTCAGATCTCGTCAGCGTGAATTAGCCTCATCCTTTCGGTGCCGCGAGCCGGCCAAGTTTCAACGTGGAAAGATCGTCTCGACCGAGTTTCTTCCGTTTCTGCCGAGAATTCCGACACTCCCGGAAGGTTGGATGTGGGGTGCGTTCCATTACTCTTTTTCATTTTATTTTCGGTTAAAAAATAATGAAAGAGAACCCATGCCGCGTTTCGTAGGAAAGGCTGACCTTAAATACGTAGGACGTGAAAGAAGCCGGGATGCTACGATTCTTTGCGTGTCGCGACGCAAATATAATCGCATTCATTGCCGTTGAAAGGGCAAAGAATTCGCATATGGTGCAACGATCTGTCGCGGTTTCTTTCCACGTATTAAGAACCGAGATACACGCACACTTTGAGCGCTATTACGTACATATTACGTGTGGATTATCGGCCGGTTCTCACGTATTATTCAAATCACGTTGAATAATAAGGAAAAACGAGAAAGAACCCCCTCCCTTTATGGTTTATTAATTTGAAATTTATCATAATGAATTTTCGATACTGTAACACATTATTAAACATAATCTCATTACGGAATCCCACTAAACTAAATTCAAGTCTTCGACGTAAATATATGATGATAGTGATCAGATTTCCGCGATGGTCGTTGTTCGCATAATGGATATTGATACCGTTAGTGACGGTATAACGAGCAAGCTCAAAATATGTTTGATACGTTCCGGATAATATAGATAGCATATTCTTGGTGATTTTGAATTTTTTTCCTCTAACAATTTTTTTTATGTCTTCATATTTTAAGATAAAAATATGTTCCATGATTTAAATCATAAAATTATACGCGATTTTTATTATATAATCTCATAATTTAAATTTTTATTTATGTTTTTTTATCGCATTCTTTTTGTAGCAAAGATAAACACTATTTGATATTTTTGATAACAAAAATTCAAGATTTATTTGTGTATGTTACTGATTCTATTTGCCGTAAAATTAAATCATTTTTATTTTATTTTATTTTTTCTAGTTTTTAATATTAGTGATATAACTTTGTGAAAAAAATAAAAGAGACAAGAAATTATTATTATGAAATTTAAAAAATTCTTCTTAATTTAATAGTTGTAGGTAATAAGACTATTGGTATATATAAACCTTGAAATTTTAAATAACATTTATTACACGAAAAGAATGATTTTGCTGAGAGATTTAAAATTTTGGATATAGATCAGAAAATAATTTTGTATGATCATCAAAATAAGTTTGTTAAAATTTTAAAAATAATGAGCAACGCTGCAAAAAATTATGATATTCTAGCAACAGGTAAGCGTTCTATATAATTATGGTATTTTGATAGTTCAATAAAATTACTTTTCTAATCTGTATCCAGCTAAAATTTTAAATCATTTAGCAAAACCATGTATTATTCTTTCCATGTATTATTACAAAAAATGCGCAAGGAAAGGTGAAAAATAAAAATAAAAATAGAAATATAGAGACTCAATTATTGATTCATATAAAGTTTATTTTTTTGAAAAATGCGAACGAGGAAGCTTAAAAATTATTCATGGATTTTATTAATCGGATCGATTGATTTGAATGTTCTTTAGATCTCAAAGAGTATCGCGATTAGATTGCGCGAGTAACATAGTGATCTGTTTTGATGATCGAACTAAATCCGTCTATGAATTCCCACTCAATTTCTGATCGTCCGCGCGCACAAAAGCGCAGCGTAGCGCAGCGCTGAGGCTGCGTGCAAATTAAACGACTGTGTAATTCTCGGCCTCGTATATACATTAGTTAATACTATTGCACCGGTATTTGGTGAAAAAGCGCAGCGGAATATCGGATGAATCTAAAATATCGACTAGAACTCGATGATGATAATAATAGAAATGCGTTAGTTGTTTTTTTAATTGATTAAAAGCTCTTAAAAGCTGAAATTTTTGTAAACAAATTTATTATAATTGGTTATTATATTTCTCTTTTATTTTTATCTTATTATTTTTACTGATTTAATATATTCTTTATTTTTTCGGAAAGTTTTCATAAACTCAAGACTAATATCTTTGATATTTTTAAATTTAAATCGTTTTTCCGTGTGTTTTGACTTTATCGACTTGTGTTCGAAACTGTTACTATATTTTCGTTTCATGAATTGCGAAATATTTTCTACTTTCCATTTGTAATACAAAACTGTTGAAAAAAGTAATATGTAAAAGGATACAAAAAGTAAATTAGTAACAAAATAAAAAAAAACAAATAGAAATTTATTTTTGGAATTTAAAATTTTTGACATTTTCAACATTTAAAAGAAAAAGTTGACTTTATGTTTTTTAGCGAATCACTACAAGATTAATGTTGTGAGAGTTATGTGACACCCTATATAAGAGGAAAAGGGGGAGATATTTATCTCGATTGTTCGTTGATTATTCCGCTTGGGGATTCTGGCACACGTTGATGTTAGCTTAAGTAAGCTTAAAATATATACTTATCATATTTAGGTGGTCCACGCGTGAGATAATTCTAAACGGTGCACGAGAATATATGTCGCTAATCAGCGTCACATATAATGCATGCGATAGAGCTCACGATCAGTACATATAATAGTACGTTAGCCGTACGGATACGTTACGTTGCCAATATTATCCTGCCACCCCTTCTGTGAGGCCCCCTTTTGTATTCCTTGCACATGCTTTCTCACGGAGCTTCATGCAACTGCAGTCATGCATTTTTAAGTTTACCAAGATCTTTTTTTTCGGATTTATGAGTGCGCGATTATGTATTGTGCCATTCGCCATGTAACAGACGGTTTAACTTAATGATGAATTATTTGAATATAAAAGCTGTAACGAAATATACTTAATAATTTTATATAATAATGATATATTATGTATTATATGCAACATATTATAGTAATACATATCTAAAATGTATTAATAATTGAACGTATTTTAATTAGCAAATGTTAGAATACGTTTATACAATGTTACAAATATATCAATTTAAGGAAAAATTAATTATAGTCTAAAGAATTTAATTAAATTACAATTGTTTTTGTCTTTCGAGTTTTTATTTTAAGTTAATAATTATTAAATTAAGATAAATGTAAATAAAATTTTTTAATTGAATTTTAAAATTAAATTAAAATTTTCTATTACGTAATTAATAATTTTATATTAATTAATTTGATAGATAAGTCTTAAAAAATGACTTATTACTAGAAACATTTTGTTTGTATTATATAATTAAACAGGATCGTCCCATTTGAGTTAATGAAAATATTTCACTAAATATTATCGCGATATTGAAACGATATTATGACATAGTAATAAGTAACGTTGATGTATCCTACTATATAGTTGTATATGGTACAATATATGATACATATTTTCTTCATCCACGTATATACACACATATGTACACATGTATATTAAATTGTCGGCTTATGCTCTACTTCAATTAAAATCTATTTCTGAATATTATCACAACACTCTTTTGCAGTTTATTCGAAATCAATCATCTGTCCTATTTCGTTAAATACTTCATACGTTTTACTAAATAACATCGTGATAACATTAAAGACTGAATCATGATAACACAAAAAAAACTCTTTTTTTTTTAAATTCAAGAACTAAATCATTTTTTGTTTTTATTGCTAAATACAATTCCAATCTTTAAAATACAATTGCATCACAATTTTGCGATTAATATCTTAAAAAGTTTATTTTTTTATGTTTTTTAATTATGTGTGAAAGTCGTATTTCAAATATATATGTATTATTCAAACTTTGGTCGAAGGAAGAATTTGTTGCGAAGATTAAAGTTTATAAGATCTTGATAAAATATTGAATTATTTACATTATATGAAAGTTAAATTAAGAATCGCTGATAACACAATTCAACAAAAAAATGACTTTTTTTTAAATATTAGATAGAGATTAGTCATTTCCTATAATTTTTTGGGTGCTGATTACGAATTTGGTTTCCAAATTGCCATCACGTCACAATTTTGAGAAATTTGCAATTGAAGTTGAAAAAGGACTACTTTCACATATTTTGTAATATTCACGACATGTGCTGGAAAATTTTTATCGCAATCGAAATGAAGTATGTTGGACTTTCTGCCCTTAAAAGGAATTCACTTTAACTGTGTTTAAATTTTTCAAAATTGTGACGTGAGGGAGCAATTTAGAAACCGGATTCATATTCAACGTTCAAAAAAACAACGAGAAATGACTAGTTCCGATGTATCGTTCTGATTTCCTTTTTTGGTTGAACTGTGTAATCTATAGTTTTCAATTGTTTATTTAAACAAAAGAGTTTTCCAGTTTGCTGAATACAAATTTGATGTCTAAACTAAAAAATTTAAATTTGTGAAATCGGTATGGAGAATGTCAAAATAACAAAAATTTTTGAATTTTTGTAAAAATTTATAGTACAGAAATTATTCAGATTATAGATTTAATGTCAAAATTGACAGATACAAAATGGTAGATGTAATTTCTGCAGAACCTTCGTAACTCGTTGTAGCTTAATACATCAACGTGCGATATAATAGATCCAATACTTAATCACCGAAATTAATCTTAATGTCATGAGAGAGAATTCCATTGGAAGATTGAAAGTCTTAATAATCTAATAATACAATAATCTTGAATACAAAATAAAACGTCATATGTAATAGTTAGCATATTAAATTATAGCATATTAAATTATATTAAAATAATTTTTTTTACAACTTTAACTAAAATTTTTTAGAATGTGTGATGTAATCTAAATGTGATGTGATCAGATTACTATGTAACATATATCTCTAAAATATTATTAATAATTTTATTAAAATGTTATTAATAATTTTAATGAACGAATGTATTTCTGCAGCTAAAATTATATTATTATTATTTTATTATTATTATTAAATGTAATCATATAAAATATATAAAAATGCAAAAAATAATTAATCTTTTTTTTGCATTTTTTCTCTTTTTATTAATCTATATAATGCATGCTTGCATGTTTGTATGATTGCACTCGGATGATACAATGAGCGGACTCCTGCCTCACTTTGTTCAGGAATAATTTTACTTTTGTAGATACGTGATATGTAACTAACTTTCTTATGAAAATTCTAATATAAAGTTTTATGCATTCCACTTTATTAAATACTATTCTCTATATAACATTTATTTCTATATTTTAATGTAGGCATTTATTAATATGCAGTACTCACTATTTTGGTTGTATCAATAACATGATATTACGTGACTTACTGAAATAATGTTCGTTTGAACGTGATGTACTTCTTTCATTTCGTTTTTTAATTCAATTATGTCGAGTCTAGGCGACACGCTATCTCTTGTATTCACTCTGGATGATTTCCTTGACGTTTTCCGCGACGTTGACCCGGCGACAATCCATTTCAATCTGCCTGCGACGCGATAACAGTTTTAACGATCACAGAGAAATGTATGTCATACATCTCCAGTCCGTCTCTCATGTATTCTATCTCTTGAATACCATTAAGCTTCACGCTCTCGTCACTGGAGCCGTATTATTGGTCAGTCCTCCTATTCTATCCATGTTTGCGTAATTTTAATAATTGAAATTCTAAATGGACGAATATGCTAATCTCCGTTTCTACCATTGTATTTTATTCACATGTACTTCTCGGTCGTGGAACCAGCCGGACTTGTTTTTCTCCTCATATATGAGAGATTGTATCCTGGCGCTTTATATCCGCTTCAGCCCCTAGTCTATTACTTTTTTACTGCATATCCGCTGATCTCAAGTCGATCGTAACGGCTTTTTGCGCTCTGTATTTCCTCCATACTCGGCACTCCCTCTCCGTTTTTCTCTTTTTGTTTTTAGCCCTCGGTATAAATTCTACTAACAGGAGGGTGGAGATACACCTCGAAATAAATTTCATATACGGCGGAAGAATTGTATAAGTTTTTTTTATTATTTTCATGCGTTTAAAAAATATTAATAGACTATTAAACACAAGTGGAGTAATCCGGGATTTAAAACGTGGTCGCTCGACTCTCGGAATACTTGCGGCATGAGTGTGCGGCTTTATTAATGCTGGAGTATCGTTCCCCGTTTGCTAACGAGCTGATGTCTTCCGCGGGCGAGCCCGCGATCCCGCTGTGATAGGGGACAGTAATCAAGCCGAACGAGCGATAGCAGATCAGACGACGCACGTCAGCCACGATGTATATTTTTAATCGTACGCCTTGGTAGACTACATAATATAACTGCTGTAATTCTTAAAAATAAAAATATTTTTAACGGCAAAACATAAAAATATATATATCACAAGTTTTAATTTAATTTTTTGAAATGTATGATTTCATAAATAATCTATTTAATATTAGTGTTTTACTAATCTCACTATTGTTAATGGTTCGAGTTGTTTGATTGCTATTAATTTATATCTCTACATTATTTAGTTAAAAGTTATTATTTTACTACGATATTATTTAGATCAGTGATATATGTTGCAATATTAAAGCGTCGAGCAACTCGGTATCTCTTCAACATTTTTTTTATCTCGTTTTGCTCGCGATTTTTCTCTCCGTGAAATGCACGAATGAATAATCATGAATAATTAGTGACTGATTTTTTTTTTTTATTCTTTCGTTTCCTATTTTCGTATTCATTGATTCGTGAACCGCGAAACGAGACGCGCGTTTTCGGAAGATATAATGGTCATTTAATTCCGTGTGCCATGAGTCCAATGGCGGATCATTGTACGATTTATTTGCATGATTCGACGTGAATCTCTCACCCTCGATATGGTGGACTATCGAGCGCTATTTCGTAAGCGATCGTCGCCTGATTTCTGCAATGCGACGCGCTTTTCATTTATCATAATGAATAAATATTTGGATCGAAATGCGCCGATCCAAATTCATTACCGGTCGCGCGATGTGACGCGACCCTCGATTTAATATATAAAATCGCACCCCGGTAGTGGACCTGTCATTTCGTGTTGTTGACTTCGCTTCCACGTAGTTTGTTTAAACTGCGCGAGCAGCGTCAGCGAGATTTGACACGGAGATGGCGAAAATTTGGTTCTCATTTCACCGAGGATTTGATAGAACCGTCGTTCGCCATCAAACAATGTGAAATTTACAAAATGTAGGACATTATAAAAAAGAAAGAAACAAAAAATGTTATCTATTTATTTATAATCTATTACATTTTTACTTTTACATGTTACTTTTTGTTTTATTTTGTTTAAATTATTTCCAATATGAAAATCATTAAAATTATAATATGATATTTCATAAAATTATGAGGTATTTAATACACTTACTTTTGTCTGCATGTGTGTGTGTGTGTGTGTGTGTTTGTGTATGTAAAAGTATATAGATATTTCTTTATTTAAATACATATTTTTATCTTTTTAAATAATAAGAACACATATAAAAAAATTATATTATTAATAGTTTTATATTTCAATGCCATTTTTCGACTTAAATAAAAATTTGACTTTGTAATATTTATCGAGTATTTACGTATGTGTTTGACTTTTATCGTTTCAATAGAAGAAAAAATATATCTTTATTAAATATAGATTATGCACAATATTTTATTTTCTGCTCATTATATAAATTTTATATTATACGACGCAAATTTTTTGGACAGTAGATATTATTATATTGCTATAAAATTATTATTTTTCACAATACAGTATTGATTTGAATTGATATATGAATGTACATTAGAGAACAATTTTACTTAACAGCAGCCATTTAGAGATTGGTATTTCATCTTTCTTACCCCTCCCTCTATCTCCTTGCGAATGATATCAGTTAATATCATTTTTTTTACAATATTTTATTTTTAAATGTACCAGAAGTTCTATCTTAAATTTCCATTAACAGAAATTGCTCCATTTGTGCTTTTTTAAATTGTTATTAATTATAAAATTGGATATCGATATTCAATTTTAGAATTAATTAATATTTAATATTATGGGTTAGGTTTAAAGGCCTTGTGTTTTCTATGTGTTGACTATGTACTCCTCATATTTTTTTACCATAAATTTTGTTTTACAAACTTTTTTTTTATCTTTATTCATTAAATTTTTTAATTTATACTTTTTCTATTCTTTATATTTATTAAAAACAAATATTGAAATTTCTTATTAATTTTTGGAATATGATATTTGTCTACAGTATAATAAATAATAGAACATTTTATAAATGTATAACGAATGTATGCACGAGCATATGAAATCTTTTTATTAGATATAATTAATAGATTAATTATTTACAAATCTTAAACTCTCGTTAACTTAATAATATCATATTATTAATAATTTATATGATAAATGAATGAGCGGGCTATTCTGGATAATTTCTGATGGTACAGCAACTACCATTCTATTAAATATACGAAATTACGTCGATTTTATCGAACTGTAGCCAATCGCTTTCATTCATCGTCATTCACGACATTTTAGTTATTTTTATGACTGACAGCAACAACGGCCGTTTAATTCTGCGACAGTAAAGTATTGTAGCAGTCACCATAAAACAGAATAATCGCACATCGACAAATATATATTGTGAAAATGGCATAATGGCATTCGATCGTTCCAAATTTACGATAGCCGTTGGCTGTTGATTATTGACAGTACCTTGGCGAAATATTGTTTTAAACAATCTCGCCCGTCCAGTAATTTGCAGTTTGACACGCCATTCGTTATTATTATCGGTTCGCTTCATCTTTTCCAACATGTAGCAAATGTCGACGAAAATTAACATGAATGTTAGATTTTCAGTCAATAAAATGTTCAGAGAACAGTAATTAAATCCACTGAGTCTGCAAAGCTATTAACATTATTTTAAGATATTTAAATTATTAATTATCAATTAGATTAAAATCAATTTTGCTACACTTTTAAAATTTTGTTTTTATTAATTTTAACTTTCAATATGCAGAATATTGAAATTTACGCTCTCTTCATACGCCAAATTTATTAAAATTTGTATTTATGTTTTCGGGTAGATATTTTCATATTTAAATATTTCATTTTTGTTTCTAATAGATATATACAAGGAAAAATTTTAGTTGTATATATCTATTTGTTATATGTAGTTTTGATACTTTTAAAGATGCAATAAAATTGAAGTCCACACGAAATTTGATTCAGATTTTGTATGGATTGTTGTTTCTATCAGATATTTGATAAAATAATTGTGTGCGGTCAACTCTATTTTTGATGAATAAAAACTGCAGAATTTTTCACTGTGTTAATATCAATTTTATTACATCGTTTCAACAGTTTTTTCATTCTTTACAAAATATTTTCTTTGTAATAACGTGACGTTTGTACAAAAAGCATCAATTTTATTCAAAGTATTTTTAACGGAAAGGTATTTTGTAGAAGTAAAAATTTAGCTAGATCTGAAAATAATTTGTCTAGACCATTTGTAAAAAATTGTGTAAGTTTCTCAAACTGGTGCTGAAGAATGACAATACTTTTTACAGCATTATCATCATGCTTAAGCATTTTATAAATTATTTTGATAGTCCAACAAAATTATTTCCAGAGTTGTATGTAGCTAAATTTTTAGATATCTCTCTATCAATCTTTTCTTTCTATTGTCTACGTCAAATGCTTGATTAAATATTTACGTCGATGAAAACACGGATTTTATTATATAGACATTATCACAGATTTTCCATCTTTTGAGTACAAACATTCTTATATGTACGTGCTGGCATTTTCCTGTATGCATACGCGAAGGCGTGAAATATGCATTCAGAACAAAGTTTCATAAATATGTAAACACGATTGACCTATATTCCTTGCTTATAGAATACTAACAGAATCATTTCATATTCTATATAATTTATCTTTGGTCATCTTTCCATAATTAAACAATGTATTGCGTATTGATTCAGAAATTTATCATATATTAGTTTATATTTACAGAAATATAGTACAAATATATATGTAAAATAAATATGTAATAAATTTCTATAATTTTTAGTATATATTTTGCGACTCAGAAATAATTACTATTAAATATTATAGAAAAAAATAAAAAATAATTTATTATAAATTTATGACAAATAATTCAACTATGTAGAACATTTAAACATTCTTAAATCGTTATCGAAGTGATGAGTAACGCAAAACGATTTTCTTCCTCTCTCTCTCTCTTTCTCTACGCTTTTTGTTCTGATACATTTATGAAGAGAAATCAATATATTTTCTGCCACATCGAGATGTGCGCAATGATTTACTTGGAGCATATACATAAAGTATATATGCATAAAGTAGTCCCCGATCAATCGTTATCGATCACACACGAATGTGTAACTTCGTAGTCTCAGAAAGGCTGACCTAGGAAAATGTTTGTTTAAAAACTATATTTCTCCGCTCGCCGCCAATGAAACCACAGGTGCGGGCGCAGAATCCCATAGATTTTTCTTCGTACGAACTTGCCGCTCTCGCGGTTCTGCCCGATACTATATTTTATCAAACTGTCTTCCTTCGATCCTATATCAAGTTAGTTTTTTTTGTTTCTTCTTATTTTATCATTTGGGTGTAACTTATGCGACAATATAGCTTTGCAATGAATGATTCAATAATAAACAACATTCTGATTATAAAAGTACCAATACGCTTCATTGTATTTTTGTTAAACAAAATTTCTAACTTTGTTCTTAATTATTTTATAAATGTGATGAATCTGTTTTATATCAAAATTTAAATCTAAACTTCATGAAACAAATTGTAATATATAATTATCAGTATAATGTAATAAAGGAGACAAGTATAAGTAGGCAGATTTTATTGCAATCAATAAAAACGGACACGCGTATTGACAATCCGTCAATTCTATCCGCAAGACACAATTTATCAATTTTATTGGTGACATATCAATTTAAGTTCTTTCTCTCGCGATGCGTATTTATAAATCAGATTCAAAAGATTTGTCGATTTCCATTCAAATTTTATTTTCTTCAGACAATTGTTTAAAATAATTTATATAAAATTTCAAAATAAAAAGAGAAAGTTAAAATTATACAAAGTTTATATTAGCTGATAATTTTAACTCAGTAAAATAAATATTGTAAAACAATGTAATATATAAAAACAGAGTAAGGTAAATAAATAAATAAATTTCAGATAAACAAAAATAACAAATAGATAGATGGAAATGAAGAGTAATCAAAGATAAAAAGAAAATAAAAAAGTAAAGTAACAAAATAGCAAAATGTAAAACGAAAATGGGATATAAAACGGCGGTGTAATCTGGCTGGTGGGTGCATGGAATGGGAAAAAGAGCAATGTGTAAAAAAACTAGATAAAGGGTGATTCGCCCTTCGCCGTCCTTTTTCGTCTTTCTCCAGTTTCCTTCAAGTTTTCTGCAAGTGGTGGTTAGATCGCGTTTGTATCAATCAAGAGACGTGAAAAATGATTTCAGCGAGTGCTGGCACACGCGACGTTTTAAACGGTGATTCATAGGACATCACGCGGGGACGGTAAAAAAGAGTTGGGGAGAGAAGAGGAATAAGAAGGGGAATACGCGTAAAAGCAGTCGATACGCCGATCCGACGTATATTAATCGGATTTGCGTCGTCGCGTATTTTCATGTGCGCTCGCCGCGCTCGCCATTTTTCATTCGGCCGCTGAGCTGATGAAAATGTTGTTCGCTTTTCTTCCATTTTCCGGTGGTGATAACGACTTGGCGTGCCACCGGATGGAATATTACCACGGCGTGTGGTATGGAAAAAAAACCGGACCTTTAACCCGTTAATGGCCAACGTTCCATTTTTAGAATAAAAATTTTGTGAGTATAAAGTGATTTTAGTAATAAATGATTTTCTTCTTAAAACCCCTCGATATTTAATTATGAAAAATTATGAAAAATGTATTAAATCTTAACATTTTAAAAATCTATATCACGTACATACGTGTCACTATTATTTTGTTCGCTGTTGCTATTTTACGAGAAATTCATAGGCGAAAGGTGATTTGCTAGATCCTGAAAATTCTGTTGCCGACTGCATTCTTGAGTGCATTCCAACGTGTCTTCTCGAGTTACCAGGTAAATCTTGTCTCGAATCTTTCGATTTTTTTTGTACCAACCTTTTCGAACCGGACTTTCGATCACCTTCTGCGTTTTTCATTTCGTTACCTGCGAACTTCTTACCTGAGATTCCATCTATTTGTGTGGCATTGTTAAAGCTGCTTCGCACAATAGATGAAAAGAAAAATTTTCCTGGGGAAACTCGACAGACAGTCGCAGACACTGATCTAAAAAATCGTTTAATGTTAAATTTCTTTTTTTCTCTTAAGTTTTTTTCTACCATAGTTTTTTCGAGATAAAATTTCAAGAACATTAACTTACGAATATCTTAAATTTTACATAGTATTCTTCTAAAAATTTGTTATGATTTTTTTCGAGAGAATAATAAAGGAAAATCGCTGATATTAACGTAGGTTTTCCAAAGCGACATCTTATTTCTCGAAAATTAAATATTGTACTTTATTAATACTATAAAAATCAGTTCAGATGATTAAAAAAAATAAAAACTTATAATTCACATTAAGACAGACCATAAGATAGTAATCTAACCTATTCTTTATTATCTCGCTACATATTTACGTATTACGAGACAGCACAAAGTATGCGTATAATCAACAAGAAATGTTTTACATTGAAAAGACTTTCAAGAAATTCTCATATTAAACTTATAAGTACTTTGTAGATGACTTCTCTATAAAAGAAAAAAAAATAGGAATATGTAGTATGATTGCCTACTATGCCAGTTTTGGGGCTCATTTTGTCAGACGCTCATTTTTGCTTATCTTACGAAAAAGTTAATTATTGCAAAATTTGAAACAGTATCAAACTATTATATTATACAGTAAAAAACTACTATATTATCTGATAGAAAACACTTTCTAATTTGTATATATGTTTCTAAAATTTTATTTGTAGCTTTTATTTAAGAAAAAAATGGATCAAAAACAAAGTGACGATATCGGCAATTTTTTTCTACTTTTACGAAAACTTAATAAAACATATCAAATATCAAAATTTATATAATAGGACATAATAAATTAATAATAATTGACAAATATCCTATTCGAAATGTTTTAAATAACAAGATTTTTTTTATTACATTTCTTATCATGAGAGAAATAATATCATTATATAAGAAGTAATGAAATCATTGGAATTCTTTCTACGAATAAACAAAGACAGTTTCTATTAAAATTTCACAAATTGAGATGGCACTTTTTATCTTCTTATATCTTTTCAGGCAATGTTGAAATATTAGCGGTACACGTAGGGTAATTTCGTCGTGAGATTAAATTCAGTTTCGTGAGTGAAGTTTCGAGTCAAGACGAGGAAAAATTCGCCCGATAGGAAACGTATTTCGCGGCATGACAAGAACAGTTTCGGGCTAGGCAAATATCCGGCCAGCTTACGACAGGAATCTCCCGACGGGGTCTACCCGAAACCCCTGCCAGAAACTTTACGGTAGAAATGTGGAAACGCAGAACTTTGAATTCGTGCGAACTGATTCGCCTAATACGACGTATCCAGCTATTTATATGAGAAAAGATTTTTAGAGAAGATTTTTATTTTCTCATTTTGATGATTTAAAGTGTTAGTTTGGATGTATTATAAATAATTTAACAAAATTAAATTCTTATGTAGGAAATCATATTTTATTCCTTGATTGAATAAAAAATATATAAACATATAATAATAATAAAAAGAAATATAAAATAATAATGAAGAAATGACTGTAAAAATAAAATAATTATTACATTATAGTTTATGGAGAGAATTTTAATTATTAAGTTATTAGCAATTTAAAAATATGTTATTCTTTCAGGAATTTAAAAAGTAATTAAAAAAAAATCTTAATTATATTAACTATTATAAAATTATTATTTGTTCTTAATTTTGTTTTTATTTATATTTTCTCAAAACGAAGAAAAATTCACCTGGATAGGAAACGCATTTTGCATGATAGTTTTGGATTGTTTCGGACTAAGCAAATATCCGACTATATATTTCTCACATTTATTTATTTATATATATATATTTTTATTATTATTATATTTTATATAATGATTATATATATAAAGTATTTCAGAACATGGAACAACCTTCAAAGGATGGTAGGTCTCACCAAGGAAATCAATTTTTATTAAGGAATGTGTCCTGCGACGTATTCTTCTTTAGGCCTCTTGTGAGATAGGCAACCAGCGCGGCAGCATTGTGCGTACGTCTAACAATACTAGTCCATATTCTTTTATTTTTGCAAAAAAAAAATAAAGAAGTAAAAACCAAAAGAATGTAGGTTAGTATTGTTAGACGTCACGTGCACCGTCGACTACCGACCAATTGTCTACTTTACAAATGATACTTTACAAAGAAGGACACATAGCTCTTTGAAGACAGGTCAGATAGATTCCTTAACCAAAGTTAATTCTTTTGGTAAAATCTACCATCCCCTAAAGTTTGTTGGAAAACATTCATATACAGAATGAAATATTTTAATTGAGACAATTGAATATCTTAAAAAAAAGCATTTTAGAAATAATCAGACCATCAGACCATAGAATTTTTATTTAAATCATTTATTTCTAAAATAATTTCTTTTAAGATATTCAAATGTCTCAATTTAAATGTCTCACGCTATATATACAATTTTAATTTTATTAAAAACTGATTACTTTAACTATTCTGTCCCTCTCTCTTTCTTTTTCTCTTTTTTTCTCTTTTAAATTCTCTCTTTCTCTCTTTCTATAACATTTTGACTTTATTCGCGAATACACAGTAAACAAATGAAGACAATATGTTATGCATGTTTTGCTATGAAAACCATGACTTCTGCGCGGTAAAGTTTTGTGAGAAAAAAATGACAATTTTTAGTGTATCTATGTTTCTCTACATGCATTATTTTTCTATATAGTTTTCAAATATAACTAACTTGTAAAAGAGAGAAGAGAGAGGAAGCTACTTTCGAGTGCTCTAGAAAAAGAGAGAAAGAGAGAGAGTGTGAGAAAGAGAGGGAGAAAGAGGAGAGGGAAGTTCATTTGCATCGAAATCGCGAATTATGAATCGCAAGGAAATTTTAATTAACTTTGAAGTCGAAAACGAGATACCTTCGGCGCGCTATAACCAAGGGAATTTATCGACGCGTGCGATTCGATACGACGCCCGTAATGGGAATAATCGATTTACTTCGTCATGCGATGGAGCGAATTATGCATACCATGATTTCGCCAATTTACGAGCATGGATGTCTTTGAATGCGTTCGCTTACAGGCAAAAAAATGAAAGTATTATTCCTTTAATTATTAATTTAATTAAATGAGACAGTTTTTTAATCGATATTAAAAGAATTCTTATATAGAATAGAAAAATACTAAGAATATAACAAATTCTAATATATAAATAAATGAAATTTTGAAAAAGGATAAATATGAATTAAATTATATATAAAAACTTAGATAAAAAAATTATATATATATACTTGTAAATGAATTTATAAAAAGTATAATTTTATGACCTAAAATAAATAAAAATTATAATTTATAATTATTAAAGTTTATTTATTAATCCTTTATTATTAATTAAGATTATTATTAATAATTAATTATGTAATTATTATAAACTATATAGTAACAAACTTATTATTATCGATTATTTAACTACAATGGATATTCTTTTTTTAAGAAATAAAATGTGATAATAATAAAAATGAAATAATTTGATTTAAAAATTCTTGAACTTCATTTAACGACATTAAACGACATTAATTTATTACTTACAAAATGAGTAATAACTGTCCAGAATACAGAGATACGATTTTAATGAAATACGCAGTAACAGTTATGAATGCTGCAGAAATCAAGTAACGTCGTCAGTGTTCTTCTTCGTAAAGCTACTACTTTCTAGAAGCAAAATTCCGACCGTGCCGCCGCTAACGAGCGAACGTTAATTAAAGATACGAATTTCGTCGCGAAACGCTAATTGCGTTACTCTTTGATACAGCTCGCATTGTGTCCCTTGCGGCCTTCGATCCTATAAGTTCATTATAGCATCATTTCTCTCTCAATCGGTGAGAAGGGCTTCTTATGAACCGTGCGCGACAATGAACTTTCCACCATCATCTCTTTTTTGGTACCCGCAAGGAATTCGCGAGTCCTTTGTCGTGAATTTAATCCCGCCAACATTTACACGTTTCTATCTGTGCGGAAACCAACGAAGACGACGACGACGACGACGACGACGACTATATAAGACAACTCTATACACAGTTAGAAATCTCTCGGAGTCAACCTTCTCATTTTCCTTTGCGCCTTTATAGTTGCTCACTTCGCCTCGTAGTTTCGTTCCTTTACAGAGTTTTGATGATTATCCTTATTTTTGTACTTTTTATTGCGAAAATCTCCTGCTTAACGAGTTTGAACAAGTCGGATTATGGGAAACTGCGGTTAAGTCCTTATAAGACAATACATATAGCCTATATAATAATAAGCCAATTATAACTAATATGAACCTAATAATTGTAATGCTATGTTCTCTAGAAGAGAAGTAGTATTGTAGTTCTCTAGTATTGTACAGTTTCTCCTGTTATTTATTGTTCAGGGATAATTAGTCTGATTATAGTTTGATTATTACACTCGTACATCGATTATTACATGCATGGAGGATATCTTGATGAAGTCAATGAATAGAAAACACATACAGGGTTTTTATTATTTTATACTGAAAATCTTTGTACATTTGCATCCTACAATATTAAAAATATTATATATCTTTTTTATATGTTTTTCAAGTATCGATTGAAATTTAATTTTATTCCAACGTATAATTAAAAATGAAAAATTTATAAAAATATTAAGATATTAATGCAACTTGTTTTGTAATTTACTAAATCTACATTTTTCAATTATTTTTCAATTATTTAAGGTTAAATCTTAATTTTTGGATTTCTGAATATGTAAATATAACATTAAAATTTAACTTGGAAATAGCAAAATAAATATAACGAATATTAAAATTTAAAAAATGAGTGATTAAGTTACTATATATGAATTTGAATTTTAAAATTAAATACAATATAATAAATTCAATATTAGATAGATATTGGTTCTCAATGATTTAATTTTCTCTCTATAATGTAAATGTATAATTGATCTAATAATTGACGAAAATTTTATTAACTCTTTCTAAATAGCAACACTTTTCCATGGAATCTTGTTATTTAACTATGTCTTATTATGTAATTATAACTTTTAAAAGAAGCATTAATTTTAAATTGATCGAAGAATCCAGAAGAGAAGAGAATGTAATGTGTACTTTTATCTCAAATATTAAATATTCTAAAATATCTTAATAATTTTCTCTCAACCGACTCGTTTATTACATTTTACCGTAATAAAATATTCGCGATCGATAATTAAATGTACCATGAATTGTCAGAAGGACCATTATAATGAGATAAGCTCGCGTTTGCTCGATCTGTATGACACTCGAATTCAGCCACGGGGCCGGTACCATATGGCCACCGCCGGTTCTCCTTTTGACATCTGTGTTGGCGCAACAATGGTTTCGAGTAGTGGACCACGAGTGCTCGCGGCTACTTGACTTTTGTAATACAGTTACGGCCTCTCCTTCCTTTTCTCTCTCTCTCCCTACCGTTACCTCATCTTTCCTCGTCTACGAGCCAATTCAAGTTAGGTCCCATTTCGGTCGAGTGAATGTTTGATCCGAGTACCATTCAGCTCCTCGTTTCCATCTTGTTCACGAGAATGATCGTCGTATAAATTCAATTTGGCATTAATTAAGCAGCCCGCTTCCCACTGATTCAATCTGTGTCGTTCAGAATGTTATTCGTTCAGAAATAATGAAACACTCATCTTCCCTACGAATTGTTCCATTGATTTGAAAATTAAATCATTATATATATGAAATGTTTTTTTTTGTCAAATTTTTTTTTCAAGCAATTTCGAAAAAATAGTTTATGTTATATAGTTAAATAGTTTTGAATAGGTAAAAACAGGTCACACATCTGAAATTTTTGCATAACAAATTTTGAACTCTTTAAAAAATCGATTACTTATAAATGCTCATGTGCAATACCTTTGGATTTTTCTCCAAATATTGCCGATTCGAACAGCTGTAACTGGTCATGTTAAGCGGCTGTTCGAAGGGGAAGTTCGAAATTCAAAGTTGTCGGGAATTCCACATAGATCCGGTATTCTATCGAAGGTGATCGCGCGCGTGCGCGCTCCCAGGGTTGCAACTTGGCATCGAAATTTCTCTCGCGCCGCCAAGAGATCGATCGCGCTATACGGCCACTTTCCTGTTAGATGTTATATCGCTAGACCTCTCCGCAAAATTACTAGCAAACTCGCAACATCGGATTATTACCGGGCGAATTCCGTCAAAACTTAACGGCCGAAATCGAATATCCAAGTCGGCGTACGCGATTTCGCAACTTCGAGGCTTTGGACTGTAAGAGGTGAATACCTAATGTTTACCCTGTAAATTATTGTACAAATTATTGGGTTTGAGAGTGAGACCTAATAATAATGTTAACAAATATAATGGCAATTATAAATGCTAAAAATTCTCATTCAAATTGCTCAAATATAAAAAATTCTTGGAAAAAATTTTGATTAATTTGATAGTCATTGACAAAGATATAGATTCGCTTAAATTTGTACAAGTTTATTAAAAATCATTAAAATTTTAGAAAGTAAAAATATTTAATTTTATCTTTGTAAAAGTATTATTAGTTATTAATTTTATTTTTATAAACTTTTTATTTCGCACTTTCGACTTACTTATTACGCGAGAAATCACTCCTTTCTCAATTGTATCATTATTTTTCAATTACATACCTACAAAGAATATGTCTTATATCTCATTTTCTATAGACATATATATTTATATGTATCTAAACATATATGTTTTTATAAATATAGTTTTTTATAAACAAGTTTCAAAATCAGAGTTAAACTGAATTAAATCAATCATATTTGCAAGAATATTTGATTGATGCGAATGATTTATCGTATTTATTAAATAAAAGTAAAACTGTTATCCATGAGTATACGTATAAGTATACATGTGCCAACGAATCCTTCTTTCTATAATCTCGCAATCCTATTGAGTAGGCCGAAAGCATCTTGCGCAGCTTTATGTGTTTATGCTGTCGATAACGTGCGAAAGGACGAGTCTTCGCATACAATTTGTTTGGAATTTGTTTGGAGATGCGGAAGAGCTCTTCTCCGCTCGAGTTGGGGATTTCTGTATCGCGGCTAACGAGCCGCTAATAATTTCTGCTCTGCGGATTAGATCCGTTTGTAACAGGGAAGAGTTAATATTGTACTTGATACATTAATATTGCAGTCCGGTGGATATGTCAAAAAATGCATTACAAATTAATGAACCTTAGTCTACCATAGATAAAGCACATAAATATCTATCTTTCGGAATCTAAATTTATCATGTATTCTCGGTCAGATGCATGGAACGCTTAAATATTCGTTTTAGCTCAAAACTTTGTCTGACAGTTTGATATCTGGAAAGTTAATAAGTGTGTGAAATATTAAACGCACATAAGAAGAAGATAAATAATATAAAATTAAATAATTAGTTAATAGGAAATATGATTCTGTATTTTTAATAGTTAGCAATTATAATTAATAGTAGTAATTAATAGTCTTAAATGAATAAATTCTGACACAATGTGCCTGATTAAAAAAATGACTAAGGTACAATAATAATGTTAGTGTACGATTGCTGTGTATGATTGCTGAAAAAGGTAATAACGACAATAATTCTACATAAAACAAGAGAAGGGAGACACGTGAATGCCATATTGTGCATGACTGGGCGTCGAATAGAATATCGATGGTTGAATCGAGATGTGTGTTATTTCACTCGTAATAATAACTTTACAGCACCTCTGAAGAATCGCTTTTGTCGTCTGTGAATGAAAAAGGTAGAGATGCGAGAATTCTAAAGAAAAGTTGCGTTGAAAGGGGAGAACGAATTGGAAATACAAGCGAACGGGAAATCGCGATGTCTCTGGTACTTGAGAGTAAAGAGTAGCGCGGGGGATAAAAAAGGGGAGTGAGATTTATAAACCTGTATCATCGAGGATTAAGCTCGTTTCACATTGTGCAGACGTGCAACGAGTTGGAAAGGAAGGCAGGGGAGCGAATCGGACTTTAATGAGCGCCTTTAATCTGTAATCTATTCAAATACGAGGATTACACAACATGTTACCAAAGTTTGTAGCATTGACCATGAATTAATCAACATTATTACTCAACTAGAGAGAAAAAGTTTTTTTACTTCATATATATTTTATATAACAGTGAACCTTACTACATTTTGATAAAAAATAAGAGACGAAAGAATGTAAAGATTTTCTAAAAATGACAGAATCCAAAAATTCTCGTTGACAAGGTATTAGATATACTGGACATGTCATCATGGCATGTGCGTTATTTATAGAGATTATGATTTATGCATTGCAAAAACGTCGAGTCTTTTTTGCTGAGTCAACGATTCCTCGTTCAATTCGGTCAGAAATTTAGACTATTCTGGGTGCCGAATCCATCGAATTTCCGTCGTGTTCATCGTAGAAGGGCGGGGCAATGCGTCGCACTCGTAATCCGGAAGTGACGTCGGACAACGCTTTGTAGAGGGTATCACTTCGAGAAGGCAAGCGAGAACAAATTGCAGAATGAGAATAAACGTAGGAGAGAGCATGCAACCTAAATTCCCGCCAAAGACCGAGACTTCCGGGTATTTGCATGTAACACGTACAAACGGCTATCGCAAAATTGCTGTCACATAGCGAGTCACGCGGAACCCAATCCGAAATCTCGGTGATACAAATCCGTATCAAAAGTGCTATATAGAATGTTTCAACTGTTACAAACTGACGAAACATGTTTCCGAGAGTTTTAGTTGATCAGTTTCAGTTTGACACAAAATGACTTATAAACGTCTTTATAAATGTTGTTCCAAATCCTTTTTGAATAGCATTTTCTGTATTATTACAGAAGGACATCATTTTGAACAATTTATATGATTTTTACATTTTGTATCTTTGATCTTCTATTGAGAGAGAGAAAGAGAGAGAGAGAAAGAAAGAAATATTTTTAATTATAACATGTTCTAAAAATTTTGCACTTTTCCATAAATTTTTAATATTTATAGCTAAGTTGCTAAATTGAACCTGTGCTTACAAGACATTTTCTACTTAAATTAATCTTAGGAACATGCTTCTTCAGTTTGTACATGAAACGTCATATATGCTCCTTCAGTTTGTACACGAAATATCGTGTATATCTTTTTAGAAATTAGCTAACTAAGTTTGCACTGCATAGCAAATTTAGATCTACCTTTCGAATAAAGTTAAGTAATTTTAACTGAGATTTTAGATTTATAGAATTTATGGAATCTTAGGGCGTTTTATATTTACATGAACTCTTTGATCAATTTGATATTTCTTTCCTAATCTCCAAAATTATAAAAGACTTATAAAAGAATTAATCTTTAAGTATTGTAGACATACAATGTGATTAAAGTAACTTTATAAGATATAAATAGAAGAGCGTTTAAATTGAATAAATGAAAATGAAATAAAATCAAGATAAGTAAATATAAAATACAGTTCTACTCGAAAAGCGAGAAAAAGATCTTGAACGAAAAGTGTATTCAAGTAGCTGGACTATAAATTCTCTATTCACTTGACACGATGCTGCCGCTATATTTTGGTATTGTAGAACATAGATCGCGCGAATATATTAAGCAGGCCGTACACGCGAAAATCGTGTTAACCATCGCGCGATAAATTCCAGGCGGGCGGGCGATCGGGGGTGTAACAGAGTGGCTGTACGATTATAAATTACCAATTCACCGGCGATCTCTTTCTGCTAACGAATCGCGCGTAATTTGCTCCGCCCGCCCATGTGCCAAGCGATGTTGATACTTCTGAATAATGCAGCCTGCATCGACTTGAGAGAAAGAGAAGCGCGATAGTGCCGCTTGGACGAATCGGAATTACTGAGAAAGTCTGTCTAAGAAATATTCGCATATATCTATTTCAAATTGCTGTCTAGGATATTATTAATTATAATTCATTATTATTATTATTATTATTTATCATATCATTTTATTTAAATATTATAAATAAAATGCTATATATAAATCTTTTGAGAATCGTACTTTTTTAATTAAAAAATTGTTATATAATTGTTGTTATAATTATATCCCTTTTTTCGATCAACTATATAAAAAGTAAATGATTCATAACAGGTGAAGAAAATTATAAGAGCTGGTATATACTCTATTTAAAGATTAAATGTAATTCCGACTGGTTTGCGAAATGGACGACGAGGACTACGATTTGTCATGCTTTCGCATCGTTTCACTTGGATGTGTGTCTCGTACATTTAACACGTTTAACAAGAGAATTAAGTAAGACGTTATGCGACAGCATGAGAGCCGGGGGATATACGGGTGAACTCATTTATCGTCGTCATCGTGTCATTCCGTTGATCCTGGCGTGTCGAATTCTTTCACGATGTACAAGCTGGAACGAAAATTGATTCGTTTCGTTCAGTTTCGAATTTTAGAGATCTAGATCAGCAGTTTCCTAAGTGGAGGATTACTTAGGGAGGCGATAAGCGCCAAAAGAACGGCAGAAAATATTGCTAAAACAAATTTATCAATTTTATTGAATAAGTTAGAGTTTTGTCTTTATTCTATAGGTATATATATTTGTCACCAGCTATTATTATTATTAATACTATTTAACTATTATTTTGTATTTCTTAGTTTGTATCTTAGTTTGTATATGTAGAATCACTAAAACTATCTTTTAAACGTCTATCCGTAGAGATAGCAAGGGTAATTTAAGAAGTAAGATTCTGGTACTGTCGCGCGTGATTCCAATATTTGCGTCGTACTCAGCGGACTTCGATTCGGGTATTGTAAGTCAATCTCGAGAGTTCAATCTATCTTGCGACAAGATGTCGATCGATGTCTGAAATCAGAATTCTACGAAGCTCGTGATGTACAGCGCTGTTCCAAGGAGGGTCTCGTGATCAAACAGCCGCAAGATTAAACTTGTATCGTGATTTAACTTACTATCACGTGATACTACTTGCTGACAAATTGTACCGATTTGCTCAAGATGTGTGTGTGCGCGCGCGCGCGCGCGTGCGTGTATGTGTGTATTAGAAAACTGCTACAAGAGAAATTTTACAAGAGAAACAATTTTATAATTTGTAAAAAAAGTTTACATAAAAGAAAGTAAGAACTTTACTTCATACATTATAAAAAGACTGATCAATGCATTCAAATAATTTACGTTTGAATATAATTTAAAATAATATATATAAATACAAATATATAATATACATAATTTATTTTAATATATACTGCATTAACATTAAATATTTTAGCAATATCTCAAATTGAATTTAATTTAGTTTTAACATATATTACGGGGAATATGATATCTAGAGCATGATGACTATGTCTCAAGTTTGCTTGATATCTACCCACGGTTTTCATATTTACATTTCGCTTACACAGATGGTGCATTAACCCTCACCACATGAGTTATGAGAGCATCATCTCTTCCACGCGACCACAAATTAGTTTCAATTACTACCGAGAACAAGCTTTGATATGATAACAACCAAAGCGAATCATCGCGATGATGCATCAAGTTATTTCTCTAAATTTCAGAAAAGCAGTCAACATACTTTTGGAAAAAATTGTGTTTGAAAAATTTGAAGAAACGATAATTCGCAATGTGGAAAGTTTGCTCGCAAAGATAAATAAAAAATAGTCTAGGTTCGATTACGAGAAATAGTTGCATTAACGTGAATATTGTAAAATATTAATAATTTATTTCCGTGAAGTGCAAGATAAAGTGAGAAATAAAAGCAATTGATAAAGAAACGTAACAGCACATAAAAAACCTAATATTTAACCGTATATTTGAACCATAAAAGGAATGATAACCCCGTATAAATGTAGGTACTTCAGAAACGTGTGTCTTTCAGAAACTCTAATGCAAGTAGCTTTAAATAGGACATAAATATCGATGATATTACTGCTTGTCGCGAGAAAGCACATCTTTCACAAAATTGATCCTCACCATCAGCATCCAGCGCACGTCGAAACCACTCTCTCGCATCCCTCTGAAACGCGAAGCATCACCTAGTGCGAAACTGCAAACGCGAAGTCGGTATCTCTTTCTAGGACGTTAACGCGCCGCTCGCGTAAGATGTAAATATCGCAATCATGGGCACGGGAACTTAACGGGGTCGGCTTTCTCGAAATACGGCGGTACGTCGCGCGTGCGGCATCCCGACACGCTCGAACAGTCGCGCTGGAGATTTTCGCGGACACGCGGAGCAACATAAATGCATTATTCAAGGAGAGGCGCCACGAGGCGCGGCACGGGATGGTGGTATACACACACTCTACTGCGTTTACGTTACTTCCAGGAGATTAAACTTGCATGCGGCGCGCGAGCGAGCTATGAAGTATAGTCGCAGACGGCATGGCCGACATGCGACTTGCGCTCGGACAATGCATCGGACCGGTTTCGGATGTTGCTGCGTACCCTTCTTCAACCTTCCCCTGTTCTCAAGGGAGAAAGAGAGAGCAAATTTCGATTTTATTACGTATCATGCGCATAACGTGTGTTTTATTGGAAAGCAAAGGAAGCTACGTGCTTATGAAATTTCTTAATTTTTACACAAAAATGAAGAAAAATGAATTAAAAGATAAATTTAATGAATAGATTGTTAACGGAACCGATTTGAAAGTTGAACGTGCACACTGAGGATGGCTTAAAGGTAAGCCGAAACGTTTGTAATTAYACTRAAKAAATCTTATTAGTTACTGCGCAYCRTCAAYAGCGTGTTATAGCTCTCATTAGCCCTTCCACGATATTATAATTTTTAATGAATAGATATAATATAATGATTTTGAGGTGTGACAACGAGATGGGTTTACGATAAAAAGTATGCAGGAAGGATATGCGACGACCTGTGAATGTTGTCTGAGGAAAGCTTAAACCTAATTATATGAGGCGATATAATGTTTACGGTTACCCACAATGTTATCCCTCTGTAGCTTCCAATTTCGCATCGGATGTTAAATTTCCATGTGTATATTCTGCGAACGTGACGCGAACGGACTCCGCTTTGTTTCGGAAACCGATATCGCGGCTGATAGCACAGCACGTCCCCTTTAACCCATTAACCCAAATAATTGGCGATTCGCCAGGACAAGCTAGGACGCGCATTCGGAGCCTGATGTATTGCTCGAAACCGCGTTAACTTCGCCGCTTAAGACCAATCCCATCCCGCAACAGCAATTCCATTAAGTACAATTGTAAGCGTAAGCGATTACTCGCTCGATCGTTGACATCTTAACGTCGCGCTTAGATACATGCCACATATTTCGCCCGCAATTCGCAGTCAGTATAAGCATGATATACTTCAATGCATTGCGTCATTGAGTACAGAACATATCGAAAGTTTTAACTTAATGGAATATTTTTATAAACATTTCTCTTCGATAACATAATGTAAAAAAATTTTCTAAAATCCTAAAATTTATTCCTTATAATTTTCTTAATATTGAATATAATTTTGTTTTCGGAAATTCTTTATCACGTTACAATATTGAAATATTTTAGAATAAAGTGTAAAGTAGTAAAGAGGGTTATTTTAATATAATTTATCATGCCACAGTTGTGCGGTATATGACGTGCTAAAAAAGTTTTACCTTGTTTAAAACTAAGTTAGAACTATCAATCCTTAGAAGAAACTTGTTGTGAAGATTAAGATTAATAAAATTTTCATAAACAAAGATTAGATCTATTACATCAAAATCTCTCAAGATCTATTACAAAAATTGTATTAAGAAATGCATACAAACATTGCATCTGCCGTATTGTATTCGTTTTTAATATTGGATTTACATATTTATATTATAAATCTTTGTAAAAATTGAAAAACTTTAATTTTAACATTTACGTATTTATTTCGTTATTTTAAATGCTTATAATTATCCGTTGTTTATTATTCGTTAATATTTACTAATTTTTTCTAGTAATTTGTATTAGTTACAATTTTACATTTTTACATTTAAGTAGTTTATCAAAGTCTCATTCAAAAACTTGAAAACTTTGAAGGTTGAATAAATAATCAAAAAACTGTAGACTGTACGTAATTATTAATGATTTTATTTATGATTTCTTTCACAATGTAATTAAATTAAATATTCCATTAGCATGAAATATCCTATTAGTCTTAGTCTTTTTAACAAATTCCTTTTGAGTACTGAAAAAGTTCTAAGTATATTTAATTTTGAATGGAATGAGACTTTTCCAACACACCATTATATATAGCTGTAGCATGGTAAGCCATATATGAAATAATTTCTTTTCATTAATTTCAAATTTCTTAAAATTGCAATTTAATAAAACATTCAGGAAGCTGAAATTGTATTTAGCGTAAAAACATTATTGAGGATAATTATTGTTCTTGAGAATGTAAAATATTTTTATTATAATCAAGTATTCACATTGAAGTGGTATTTTTGCGAATGTTTTTTTCTTTCTTTATAATTTTTCCAGGAAAAAATTGCATAGGATTAAAAAAAATTTGGGGAAAAATGCTGTAGAGACACGATCCTACAATGCATACATATCGCAAGAGTGTTGACTCTTATTCGAAAGTATATATCGCGGGAGAATCGCGTCAATTAACTGAGACCCGATTTGAAATGCGAGAGCAATGTTGACGGGGGATGACGAATTTGCGTTTGGAATGATTTATCGTTCATCCGAGTACATCGGGACGTGCTAGCTACACGTGCGAGCTACGATTACGCGTGTGTGCGTGAAAGTCCGCTACGAATCCGTACATGCACGGAGAGTCGTTAGACAGACGATAGTAGTGGTGTTTGCGCGTCGGTAAGGCGAGGAGCCGGCTCGTCTTGATGTCGCGACGAGGGTTGAGGGAGGACGTAATAGCGACAGTGATGACGAAGTAATGGAGCCGAAGCTCGCGGAGGATTCGTGGAGATCTCATCGTCGGGACATGCATGGGCTCGATTCCCACCCCGGTTCCTCACGAATGCACCAAAGTCGTTTTGCATTCCGGTCGAATCGGATCAATATTCGTTCTTCGTTCACAGGGTGACCTGAAAGAAACAAAATGTATCGGATTGCATACAGTATTATTTTTTATATTATTTAGGTTATCTAGACTGAAATAATGTTTATTTATGTTTATTTTACGTCGATATATTGCTTATTTAGGCTTGAAATAAATATAAATTCAAGTTACATAAATGATATGTTTAAAGAGCGACTGAAATACCGGAGATTGATAAGGCAACAACGTTGCTGTTTTTGATTTCGCTGTTGAACATTTGTGTAATTTGATAATTGAATCAATTATGTAAACGCGTAGCTTCGAAAACGTGTGTTGTATAAATAGTTGTATAAATACTTTATGTCATGGCGCAACTGACTCGCATTTTATATTCGAATCAATTGACATTTTGTGCTTGGATCAATTTGACAAGTATCGCTGTTTCATCCATAAACAAGATTATCTAATTATAAACGAGGTGAATAATTTATTTACAAAAAAGTTACAGAAAATATATTAGAATTTTTATCATGAATGTTGAATTATAGATAATATTGTTAAGTTCGAGAGAGAAGGAGAAAGAGAGAGAAAGAGAGCGAGAGAGAGGAAAAGATAAAAAAATAAGATAGTAAAAAGTTTTTCAAAGTTGACATAAAAGTTTTATAATTTTTTTATTATTAAAACAATTTTTTATTATTTTTACACTAAAATTTATTAAAAGTATTTTTGCTTTTTCAATAATTATATACAAAAATTCTAATATATATACATACATATATATATATATATATATATATATATGTATATAAAATTGTAATATATATTTGTATAAAATGTATTATATAATTTTAAATAAAATTTTAGGTTTTTTTTAATTAAAGAATTTCTTAAAGATGAATTTTTTAAATAATTTATAAATTATTTAAATAATTTTAAATAATTATATTATATTATCTACTAGTAAACAATTTTGTTTAATATTTATTTATTTAATATTCACTTAATATTTATCTTAGAAAAATTACTGAATTGTTTCGTAAAATTTCATATTTATAAGACTCGTTAAGTTAACTTATGTTAAGAAACTTGTTCCCTAAAAAATTTATGATCTTTCTTTTTCAAAGTTAAACACTACATTAATATAAGATAAAGTTGTTTTAACATAAGACAAAGTCCCCCTTGTACAAAGCTTTATTATTTTCTTTCTTTTACTCACTCACTCACTCACTCACTTTCTCTCTCTCTCTCTCTCTCTCTCTCTCTCTCTTTATTTTTTTCTGTCTCGTGCGCGCGCGCGCGCGCGCGAATTAGTAGAATGAATTTTCCCATAGTGAAAATTTGCCACGAAACCTTAATAAGACTAGTTTCGGAATCCTTTATTCTCTACGAAGCTTGCCCTTCCATTTTCATTTCTCCATCATCGTCTACTTACGTTTTTCGACGATGAGTGAATCATCCCTCGACTACTTCGCCCCCGAAAACTTCGTTCCGCCTTTAGCGGCAGCGTTCCGGGTATAAGCGTTATTCCCTCAGCTCGTAACTCGATAACTCGATAACTTGCCTGTTATCCGCAAGGTGCCGAGTAAATTTAAGAGGCCGCTTAAAATTCTACGCCTCCCGCCAATGAGGTCCCCTTGAGCCAATAGATAGCTCTGCCGATTCGGACCGTTAGTTACCCCGAAAAGATTCTTTACAAGGCGTATAAGAACTTCATTTCTCTTCTTCTGTCTTATGAGACCAACAGATTACTAATGGTTTGTCATATCTTTTCTATTTCTCTTCTTTTTCCTATTGATAATAAAATGAACAGATAAGACATGAGAAATATCGACGACCAGTTTGAGGACCAGTCTGATTACTATCTTGATCGCTACATAAGATTAATTAAAATTTATATTTTGACTATCTTTTTGTATAGTTACTTATAATTTTTCCATTTAAAAGTGAAATATTAAGAGGAATCAATTTGATACTGGGCGGATATGCGTTTGCGGCTAAAGAAAATATGAATTGTCAAAAAGTAATTCTTTCACAGATCTGACTCGGCAGTCTATAACTTCGCGAGTCGCGCTTGTCGGATTCGATGTAGCGGCAAACCGATTCCTCGACGAGGAGCGCTAGCAGAAAAGAAAACGGCGCCACGACGCTAGTAGACGCTGTAAATCACCGTCGAGGATTTACCGATCGCCGAGATGGCTCGTTCCGATCTTTGTCTCGCAGCACTTATATGGGGTGTCCCTTTTATTACAGGCTCTTTAGTCAATTTCGATCGATTTTTCTCAACAAAGATATCGGGTCATCTTTTTAAATAATCAATGACTGGAAAGATTTTTTGAAAATTCTAAGTTCTAAAAAAGAAAATGACAACAAGATGTTTTTTAAAAATAAATTTCAAATCTCGACTTTGTTTTAATAACAAAAATTTACTTTAGAATTATCTTATTTTGGCTGCTACTTAGGATTGTTTGAATTTTCGTTCAGAAAAGCGTTTTTGTAACTTTATAAATCAATTTTCTCGCTGTTGATAATATATCAATAAAATATCCATTTATAGTGCAAACAGCATTACTGATGAACAATTTATTGGAATTAATATTGACGATAATCAAAGAGGTAATTGAATAGAAGAGCCGTGTCTGGCATTTATTATAACATTTTAAGATATCAAATTTGAAGGTTCGGTTGATGGCCTGGTTAATGCAATTTATCGTATTGACGCATATTTATATGTGCATGCAATTTCATCAAACAAGCATTGCGCAAGTAAATTGATAGTGCACGCGATATGGAATATAATAATTCACAGATTGCATTTAACTTTTGTTGAATATCCTGTAACAAGTTTGACATTAAACCAGAATGAAAGAAATAATTAAAAGAAAGCAATTTTATTAAAGAAAATATTATTTATATATTGTTAAGCACACACACGAGCACACAAATTTACAAGATACATTAAAAATCTAGAGAGGCGCAAAAAAAATTACAAAGATGTACTGAAATTAGATATAAATAAAATTTAATTATGAGCAAGATATAACCTCATAAAATATTATAATTTCAAATTAGAAATTAAAAATACAAAAATTATTATTCTTTTAAAGAATATATTGTGTTATGTTTAATTATAGTCCTCTCTCTTTTCATAGAATATATTAAGAACATATCATGAAACACAATTAGAACATGTGTATTGTGTATGTATGATATATTTGAAAAAAAGATGAAATCTTATTTATTTAAATAATCCATATTTTATATAATGGTTCTGGAATAGAGTTATGTAACACAATTTTGCAATACATTGTAACTCACGAAACAGACTGATAGAATGACATCGAATTTAACAATACGTAAAGAGTTCTTTGTAGAATAACATTTGTCTGCTTTTTTGATATGGGTCTCTGGCGATTGGAAGTTTTACATGTCGATATACTTAAATCGATTTAAAAGACATCGGTGGTGCGGAGAATCGTGCGGTGGTCCTCCATCGTTGGTCGATTATAATGCCTGGAAAAACGCCGAAGGCGATATAATAAATCGAAAATCCACTTGATATAAGTGTGTTCGTGTGCCGTTCACGTATAGACAAACGCATTCGTCCATTCTCAACGACGAGAACGTTTAACTGCATTCCAATAAATAACTTTTATGTGAACTGTGGCGTCGTTTTCTCGCGAAGATTTAAGAACGGCAGTAGTTTAGGAGACAAGTTCTGGGGTGATTCGCTCCGCGAGTTCTCTAATTTCTATTTCCGCCATGACGTCACTGTTTCTCTCACTCTCGCAAGCATCCCTTGAACATCGCGGAAGTCGTTACTGGTTGCATAAGGGTGACTTTTGTGTTCCGTGACGATGACCGCGTTTTTTTCTTTTGTGCTGATTTTGGCGTATATAGGATGTATGTATGGCGTATATAGGATATATAGGATCCTGCTACCACCGCACCGATGATTAATAGTAAAATAATTTTAGTAACAAAAATATATCAAATATATATCAAATATTCTTTGAAATAACGAATAGGTTTTTTTTTTTCGTAAATTTTAAATGAATTCTGACAGAAGAGATTATAGCAGTCGTTCCGTTATTCTTTTTGAAATAAAGTTTTATAAAAAATATTTCCTCAAAAAATGCTTTTCCGACAATTCGTTTACCGCGTTTACAGGCTGTCGCGGTATTGTCGAAATGAAAACTTGGGTGTAGTGTAAATAACGCCACTAGGACGATTGATTGAAGGGAGTGATGGTCAGTTTCGTTTTAGTTTCGCGAATGATGGTTAGATTTCGATAAACGAATCGGAAACGACCGTTTGTCACGTGGAGTCGACTATTTGGGAGACTGTCGCGAATATCTTTTTTTACAATGCTATTTGATTGATTGTAATATTGATTACAACATAAAAAATACATAGAAAAATACTAAAAATATTGTTTTTACATATGACCGAGATTTGTCATTATTAAAAAATTTTTTAGTAGTTTTCAAGGATTTTATTATTAATCATAAATTTTTTTGAGACCTAAAAGATTTAACGGTATATTTTTTGAATGCAGCAAAACAATTAAATGTCAACTTTATAAATAAAGCTCTTAACGTTAAAATAGCCTTTTTTATTTTAGTTTTTTACAACCTTTTTCGAAATTTTTTAAAATTATAATTTGATAAAACATTTTGAAAAATAAAATTGTATATAAAAAAATGATTGAAAATGATTAATGTCTTTCTCTAATTGAAGGAAGCTATTTCTGTTGAATTATTTGACATAATCATTTGACTTTTAATTTCTAAATTTGCAAGAGAATAACAAAAAGTTGGTTTTCGTGGTTACGAACAACGCGCGATTCTACCATTCGATTAATTATTCGTATTTGTAATTTGATATTCCACGCGCGCGACCCAATATTCGTGCATAGCCGCGAAATAACGACCGAATGGTTTCCAAACGCCGCGCACAATAAACCGGATTAATGTCGATCCATTCTTGCGGCAATTAATGTACTAGTTTTGTCGCAGCTATAATGCAGAGGTGTTAGTAATATGGAAACAATTAGTTAAGAGGGTATTCGCTTGATTGAATTTTATATCGTTGTCTCAGTTATGAGATAGAAATCCAAATATAAATCAACTGTGACAAAATAGCATAATAGCATCATGATTAATTATTTCGAAGTTAACTTACCGAGACAATGATCCCAGGAATCTTTATTTTTTTAAATCGAAACTTCTGTTGAGCAATTAAGAGAGAATGAAATGGAAACTTCTTCGTATTGATTTTGCTTTAAATTATATTGCAATTGTTCTTTCAAATATTTTTTGTCTATAGTTTTTAATGACTTTGTTAATTTTGTTTTTTCTTTATAAGATTCTTTGAAAAATGGAATAGCTTTTAATTATCAAATAGTTAATAAGTTAGTTTGTTATTTTAGAAAATGAGAGAAGAAGAAATCACTTTCTTATATTTTCTTAGTTTTAAAAAATTTTGCTTCAGCTCTATTTATTAAATTTATTATTAATTTTGGATTTTGATTTGTTTACTTTTCAGGTGATCTAGTGATTTTCTTCAATAAGTGCATAGAAAATCGGTAAATTCTGCGGCGAAAATTTTAGGTAAGTGACAAAATTTCTATATTAGTCGAGAGAATGGAACTTTTTAAAAAAAAAATCGAAGAGAGAAATGCAATACATATCTCATTCCTTTAAAAACAAACAAGTGATTCAAATTAATAATAATATGAAGTACAACTATTTAAGCGAGTAAAGGAGGATAGACTTTATTCATAAATAACTATTTGTTTAATCTGTTATTCACATCAATTGTTTGTTATATTAAATGAGATTGAGATTTGCCCTTCTTCCCTTCGATTCCCCGTCGGACCCCATTATTGTTTTCCGGCTGTGGACATGGCGGAGGAAAAGCAGACATCTATTCGTGAGAAGCGGACGAAACATCTGGCCGAGGAAATTTAATTTCTAAGCTTTAGCTCTCTGCACTCTCGCTTAGCGCTAATTCCTCGCCCTTTGTAACTCGATAAAAATCGACAGCCCCCTGTCACGCCTCCTTTTAGTCTCTGTATCAGTGAGCAAAAAAAAAATGAAGGTGAAAAGGCGACGATAACATTTGCCAGTCCCTTTTCCACGCTGATTGGAAATGTTTGTCTCCGGATCGATCTATGATCCAAGTCTGCTCACCATCCTCCTTCTGTCAGCCACTGCCTTCAGCTACCGGAATTTTTCTCGTACTGCGAAAAGCTCTTTCCTACTGAGAACGCTTCGATCGGTCGTAGGAACAGCTTGCCAATTCTCTTTCTCTCTCTTTCATTTATTGGCGGTTTCTGCTGAAAGTCCGAATCGAAAGTGTAAAGAGGGAAAAAAAAAGGCAGGAGAAGACGAGAAAGAGCAGAAAGATTACGGATGTTTGAAACTTATTTGTGTAAGGTTCAAGAGAGCCGCGGGCGCGCTATCAATTGAAACGACCGTCAATGTCGTCCTGACGTTGTTTCTGAATTTCTTCGCGTCTTAAGTTTCACGAATTTCCTTTGGGCTTCGATTTGATGTGTTGCCCTCTATCGCTGAAGTAGCATAAAGTATTTTCTATTTTATGTTAGAAGGAAGATAGAAATACGTGATAAAATGATATAAATATCGTTATATAAATAGATTAATTTGAAATTATTTAATAAATAATAAAATTAATATATAAAATTAGATATTACATTTATGTACAAATGAATTAAATATCGTTTTTTTTAAAATTGGGCAATTGTTTATATCGTAATATCGTCTTAAAGAATATCGTCAAAAAGAAAATGATGACTCAGATTTCTGAAGTCCTTTTCCAAACCAGCAAAGCTAGAGGATGCGAAATATACATTGCGTAAGACGAACCATCCGGAAGAGTGCATTCGCTTTCACGCGGGATAGAAAGCGCTAGGATTTTCATCAAAAGCACTGTTTGCAAATAACGAATGGAGGTAAAAAGTGAAACAGAGAGAGAGAGAGAGAGAGAGAGAGAGAGAGAGAGAGAGAGAGGCAGAGAGGGAGGAGAGAAAGAGAGAAGAAGAGAATTTGAAAAAGACGAGGACGTAGGAAAAAATTAATTTTTCCGCGCGTGACATCCTTTGAGATAGCTTAGCGAGAATTCCGTACCTCCGGCAAGATCTTTGCATTTTTCCCTCCCTCCCTCCTTCTTCCTGCAATCCCCTTTACGCTGCTGTTTTTCCTTAATGATCCGAAGGGGTCATCCCTTCTCGCCCTCGGGCCGGCTAATGTCTTTGTCATGTTGACTGTCGACAAATCGCCCTTTGAAGCGAGTTCTCCTCCTATTCTTTCTGCATCACCCCCTCCCCCCTGTATCTTCCCATGTATCTTCCACCCTCATTTCCCCTTCGCACGCATACGTCATTTCTTTTTAAGTGCCCGAAACTAGGTTTTTTCGTATGAAACGAGAAGGGAAACATGAAATGTAGAACGAAAGTGGAAAGGGAGCGGAGAGCCGCTATCGCGCATCCGCCGCGAAAAGTCTCCACCCTTATTTCCAGAAGGCAGCAAGCAGGAAATCAGCAGCGAGCGAATAGCTGGAATCAGATTCTACCAAGCTTTCCTTCTTTTTTTTCCTCTTTCCTTTTCGGGGCGGAGTGTTTAAAGCCCGTGAAATGGGCCGTCTCGCTCTCCTTCTTGTTTCCCTTGCTCTGGTTCGCCGATTTTCTTGCTCTCTCCCTTTCGCTTTCACTCGCCCTGCAGGCTGAACTTGGATGTAGGGGATGCTCCTCGCTAATGGCTAGTAGTTTCTCCCAAAGGTTTTTTTTGGGGTACCGAACTTGCGGTTGCCGAAAATTTTAATTGCGCCGTCGGCTAGAACCTCGCCCTTTATCTCGTGCACGCATTGCTCGATGTTTAAATTGTACGGGATGTTTTACTACAAGTTTCACTTCTCTTCGAAATTCTTTTTTAGCTGCGGGAGGAACATATTATGAAAAAAAACGCTCTCTCTTTCCCTCTTCTTCTTCTCTCTTTCTCTCTCTCTCTCTCTCACTATAGTGTTGAAACGTGAAATTATGAATATTTCTAAAATTCCAAAAATTACTTTTAAAATATTGCCTAAATTTAAAAAATTCTTAAAATTCTTATAATTCCTAATATTTTAAAAATAAGAAACAATTTTGATTTTTAATCCTCTCGATTCTTAAATTTTTCACACGTTTGATTGAAGTGAGATTATGAGAATGATAAGAAAATATCTCGATCAGTGCAATATAAGTAAATTAAACATCAAAACTTGTATCTATTATCAAAGTGCTGAGAAATATTAATTTCTGTTTATTAGAACACAGTATTTTTCCAATTACATAGACGTTCTTCCTAATTATACTCTGCCAGGTCAGAATCGCAGGTTCAACAACCTTAGAATTTCGTATTGGCTACGGATATTGTTCTGAAATAACGCCTCCTCAATCCATCTCCACAGCGGCCATGATCGATTGTATTTAAACCGGGCGAAGGAAAGAGACGTGGATAATATCGCACAGCGTTCTTAAATTGCGATTTATATTTCGAATTTTTACAAAACAACGATTCGTGCTTTGAATCTATTTTCCTTCTCGTGTTTCCCTTTTCGTTTGTCAACCATTATTTATAATTTTGAAGTCATGATGTGGAAACTTCTTTCGATATAGATTTTATTTATATAAAAATAAAAATAAAAACGAAGATAAGAGTTTTGCGAAAATTCTGTAAATACGATCAACTTTTAACTAATTGGACATCAGTTATTATCATTTTCTCCATTCTATATAAATGCGCAAAATGGAATTCTAACAAACGGTGCTTATTTTTTGACTTGTCAAGTCGAAATTAATTTATAAAATTTTTGTTAAAATTCAAATCCTTCAATAAACTCATATATTATTGAAGAGATTTTATTTATTATTATGTATTATTTATATTTTCTTATCTCTTATATATATATATATATATATATATATATGTATATTTTTTTCTCTCTTTCAAATTTAAGAAATTCAGATTTGATTTAATTTATTTTTATGTGTATTAAATATTCTTTCTTAAATCTATAAAAATAATTTATGCAATGGAAAGTTAATTAATTTTTTTATTTAAATTTAATACGTAAATTAACAGAGAAAGAGAAAATAGTTATTAATAAGAGTTTATTAAAGGATCTGAATGTTAATAAAAATGTTGTAAATTAATTTCGATCTGATAAGTCACAAAATAAGCACTGTTTGTTTGAATTCCGCTTTGCGCAGGATAGCACACATTTATGTAGGATAGAATGGAAAAAAACACGATAACAACTGATGTCCAATTAGTTAAAAGTTGATCTTATTTACGATATCTTCGCGGTACTTTTATTGAAGGTATTTTCGTTTTTATTTTTATTTAAATAATATTATTCAAGTATTATCCAAGTTTTGCATGTTTAGACAACTCAATTACATGAAAATTTATTTGCATTTTCTTTTTTATTAAACCTTTTGAATTTTAATGCTTAGTTATATTTATTATTTTCGATATTACCGTTTTACAAATATTAATTTAATAATTTATTAAATAAATTTAATAAAGCAATTTTTATTCCGTTTTTCATCATACTTATATTTATATCTTGGTGCATTAAAAGCAATATTAATTAAACAAAACAATAAAGTAAAACAAATTTAATTATAATGAAATGTATTTATTTTTGAAAGAATAATTTTAGTAGACTGTTATATTGCAAATGTTTTTAATCTCTTGTTTTCGCTAAGCCAATAAATATGCAAAGGATCCAGTAATGATTTAATTTACAACAATCATATGTTAAATTGCAACTGTAAAACTCTCTATGTGAATTATATATATCTTTTTAATAATTTAAATCATCATATTTAAAAACAAAAGATATATATTTCTGGTCGACTATAGTCAGTATGCTGATCATAGGGAACGTTTGATCGACTGTAAAACTCTTCCGAAAGAGAAAAATTGTGGCAGATATTCCAGTCATGCATATACTATGCGCATCGATCCGATTGCGAATAGAAATGCCGTAGCTAAATCGCCAGTCGAGCAAAAATAGCGATCGGGTATGAAATACTTTCGCCATTACTATCGCGCGACATCGCCAGGTGTATAGCAGAGATCACACGAAATATCGGAACGGAACGAGATGTGGAATAAATATTCCACACGAAGAGTTACAACTACCGGGGTTGTAATCCCTAACGAACCGAAAATATCCATATTTCCGGCCGATCGGCAAAGCGTCGAAACGTCGCTTCCTCCATTAGCGAATCGATCTGATCGAATATCGCAAAAGTCGAATACTGGAGACCGACGATTGAAGCGTGAACAACGTTGTCGAAGCCGGAACAACGATGTAATCGACTAGAAGGTAGAATCTCCGTTATCGGAAGCTCTATTATTCGAATGTCCAACTATTTCAATATTCCGTGTTCTGTTAACCGAATAGAACAGCTACATGTAGACTATCTTCTTTCCTGTTAAAATAGGAATATTTATTTTTGAGAAATAAAAATACGTATTTAGTTTTTAAATTTGTGACGTCAGTATACGAACTGGGGTGGTTTTAGGTTTTATTAATGAAAAAATGAGTCCATTATAAAAAAAATGATATAATATTGAGGATATGATTGAAGATATCAATTAAAATTAAACCAAATTCATCATTTTTCGTTTTCTTCAAAATCATACAATTTTCATCTAAATTTTTATCAATTTTCATCTAAATTTTCATCAATTTTTGTTCTCAAAATCAAACAATTTTCAGCATTTTCTGTGTTGAAATATTTAATTTGAGAGATAAAATGTTTTGCACATACTTTAACTGAACTATCCTATATTTTTTTGTAATCACGTTAAAACACAATTTTTTATAAGTGTATGCTTTGGTTTTTGAAAAACGTTTGTAAATTTTTAAGTCACCGTAAATTTATGGAAAAAAGAATAGCATGTAATAAACTTTATAATTTTTAAGTCAAACGCGATATATAAAAAAGTAATTCGTTAATAAATTTTATATTTTAAAAAAATCTTACACATATAAAAATATATATATACAAAATACAAATATCTTCAAGATATCAACTTGGTAAAAAACATATTTTTGATTTTTAAATCTTTTTAATTTCAAACTTTTAATTTTAAATTTTTAATTTTAAATATTTAATTAAAACATTTCTCTAAAAAATGTGTATGAAAATCATTACTGAATCTTTTTAATTATATATTTTATTTTTTTTAAAGCTAATCGAAAAAAATCGTTGATTTAAAATTGACATTTCATTCGCAATGACATAAATAGATTCAAGAAATATAAATTTTATGCATTGCTGACATCGTGAATCTGCCAGACGTGCAATAAAGAGAGAGGTAAATCTGATTTCTTCTCTCGGATTATAAGTCACGTAAGCGGCGAAAAACACGAAAAAGTAACTAAACTGTAATCCCCCGGCAGAGAGATGTACTTCTCGCCGACTGAGAACATGGAAAATTGTGTGCCACCGAGATAGTATGTATATCTACGATGTCGTGGTCACACACGGGATTACCCGTCGTTTGACTCGTCGAGCGATGCAAATCCACGGAGAACGCGCATATGTCGAGTTGTATTCGATGGTATTTAACTGTCCATCGTGAATGCAGCTTTACGACTTCGTAATAGTAATTCGAATGCACCAGTTATATCACTGTCGAAATATCACACCTGTGTCATCTATTAGTTCGCTGTCAAAAGTTTGTCCGGTTTTTTTGTTTTGAATAAAGTTAAGAATCTAAATTTTTATTTTAATTAAATGTAAAAACGTGAAAGAGGAGAGAGGGGAAGAGAGGGAAAAAAAGAAGAGAAAATTTTTATAAAATATATATAAAATCT
>JANQDE010000063.1:693610-754265 GCA_037157785.1 Cephalotes varians
CACACGCACACGCACACGCACACGCACACGCACACACACACACAAAAGAAAAAAGAGAAGTAATGAAAGGTTGATATCTCGACGACTGGAAAATGGAAAATGGAAAGGGGTCGTGCTCTAAAGGTCGTGCTGCGCACTCGTCAGGCTTTCAAATTTAGAAATACCACTTAAAGGTCATCGATATTCCATGGCAGTGCCATGGTTAAAACGACGTGAAAAATTCACGACGAGACACGTGAATTGCCAATGTGTCTCGCTACGCAGACACTAAGTGCCTCATGAAAGATAAATATTTATAATCGTGTTGAAATAAAAGCTTCGGGGCCGTGCCTACAAACGGCGCACTGAATAATCTTGAACCGTCAAGTCGAGTTCATTACATGCTAGATTCATGCAAAAGATTTGTTGTTTTTTTTTGTTAAGTACTGTTTTAAATAGTATTAGCAGTACGAAGTTTCTTTAAAAGAAGATTGAAGAAACTTCTTTCTAGATGAAAGAAGTATATTGAAGCCAACAGTGATTACAGCAAAAACTCTATATTCGCGCATTCTTTCGCACAATTTACATACTCGCATTTTGCGAAATTAAAACTAATTTAGTTTTATAAAATGAAACAGAGCTTTTACTTACATAAATACGTTCCTAAGTTTATAGTGAAACGGCAGTTATCGCAGGCGACCGTAATTTCTCAGGTTCTGACGTTGAATCTGATGCCTTTAATGACTAACGCACTAATTACGTCGCGTTCGACATCGGTTGCGCGATATATCGCGCGTCGCAATTAGCGAGACGGATCGTTTCTCGCGCGAGATATTATCCTGGCATTGCATAATGCAGACCGATTAATAATCACTAGGCAATACCATTATTGATTGTTAGTTATTATCAATATATTAAGCTTTACTAAATGCTTTTGCGCTTGCAAAACTTGTATATTTTGCAATTTGTAAACTGAGTATAAGCGCGATGCACTTTACGCTGTAACGCTTTGAAAAACGACGAAGATCGAACAAGCAGGTGAGAACACACCGTAAATTTTAATGCTCTCGCATGCACAGTTTTACGCTCGCAACACAGTAGTCTCACATTAAATTTTATACGACCATTTATACAAAATTTATAAACGATAAAAATATAAATTGTATTCGTGAGTTTGCATTAATTTTATTGATACAATTAAATCTATTTTTTTTATCTCATTCATTATAAAACAGAAATTTTTAATGATGAATTGAAAAAAAGAATGAGTGATTTGTAATAAATTGTATTGAGAAATTAACAAATTTATAATTTATAATTATTTTAAAAATTACCGAAAAAATTATATATAAAATAAAAATTAGTTTCTCAAAATTTTTTAACATGCATTTTGATAATCACCGATGAAAAAAAATTTCTTTTTTTTTGTTTAATTTTAATATGATATTTTAAAATATTATTATAAAAATGTATTATTTAATTTTTTTTCTAAAATACAATGTATAATATCTTCCCCTCTCTCCTCTTCCACGTTTCTACATTTAATTAAAATAAAAATTTAGATTCTTAACTTTATTCAAAACAGAAAAACCGGACAAACTTTTGACAGCGAATTAATAGATGACACAGGTGTGATATTTCGACAGTGATATAACTGGTGCATTCGAATTACTATTACGAAGTCGTAAAGCTGCATTCACGATGGACAGTTAAATATTAATACATTATTAATTTTATATGTTTCTTAAATAATTTTCTTTTATATTTTTTCTAAATAATTTTTTTTTGAAAAAATAGTCTTGTATGAAATAATTTTATTTTATATTTTAATTACATATATATGTATGTATATAAAACTTTTTTATAGATAAGAATTCTTTTTCTAATTAAAAAATCTTTCGGATCTTCAAACTTTGATGAATATAGGTTATTATATTATTTTTTATAACATTTTTAAATTTACTTAATATACATTTGTTACGCAAAAATTAAGCTATGAATGTCATTAAAGAATTATTAATGTAATTCATACAATTCGCTTAGGTGTATATATACACACACTGTGTGTTTATATACATTTTATGCAGTTATGTACACAACGTTATGCGATCATATACACATCGATATAATAATTCAACTTTATTGAACCATGAAATAACTGGAACCTTTGCATTCCCGGTTCTTTTCTAGAGACTTTTCTTGGTTAATAAAATGTAAAATCTATAGCGCAATATCTATGAAATTTAACTACTATAAAATATCGTAAAATGTCAACGATTAGTGAGCGCCAATGTGTATAAAAGGGAGAGCTTCAAGCTTTTCACTAAATCATGCTCGCACTTTACAAATTTTACGTCGTATTCAAACAATTTACAAAGCACGTTGTTCTACCGTCGCGTTTATTTTATCATTGAACTTTCATTCGCTTTGGATTCATTTAATTGACAAATATAGGCCTTTCGGATGCACTTGTAATGCATTTCATTGGAGTCTGGTCGCTTGCACAGCGAAGAAGCGAAATAAATATAATAAAGCGCCTCATGGAAAAATAATTCAATTTTTATAATTAATATATATCGTGTTTGATCAATTTTCTGAAATAATTAAAGAGTTGCAAGTTGCTTTGTTCGCATAATTGCTCGCCGTTGCATTGTCATATCGTTATGCCGGGTCCGTATATTCCTATTGTCCGCGATTCATTTGGACGATGTTTCCTAGTTTTTCTCCTTTTTTTCCCAGTGGGACAACAGTTTCAAATTTTCAGGATGTACATTCGCACGCCAGACGGGGTGGAGGTTTCAGAGCAGTATGGTCCATTCTTTTTTTTTCCTTCTTTTTTCTCACTATCTTTTTTTTAGTGTTGCTTGTCGCGAACTCGATTTGCAGCCGTGGCAATCGCTGACGATGAACTCGACAGCGTGCGGATTGATACGCAATGCAATTAAATTTTTGCATTTGTCTGTTTTAGAAAATTAAAAATTAATTTTTATGCTCCATTACACATAATGTGGAAACTATGAAATATGAACTTTCTTATTGATAAATATTTTGCTCTGATGCTAGATGAAAATAATAATATTACTTTTATCTGAAGCGGAAAAAAATTATTCCAAGATTATTTAAAAATTTTGTACATAATTTTACATCTAAGAAAATATTCTATTATTATTTTAAATTATACATATAGGCATGATATATTTTATGTATCTTATATGTAACATATATGTAATATAATTATATGTATGTATGAGTGTGTAATGGGTATATATAAAATGGGTAAAATAAATGTTATGTAAATAATTATTATTTATTTTTTTAGATAATTATTATTTATATGTTCTTAAAATAATTATCCATTCTTTTTTACATTCCGCATTGCATTTATTATATAATTTTGCGCTATGTATTATATTTTATTTTGCAACCGAACATATTATGGATAAAAATGATAACCGAGGTATTATTCGACACGCGAGTTGCACCACGGCGTGCCGTAATTGGAATAATATTGGTATGGCAGCAGTGTAGAGTGAATAGACGTGTGTGTGAACGCCCCGCGGGTACTTCGCGGTTTCCGCGTTGCACCTACGGTTTCTCCAGCGCGTACATTGTTAATGGAAATTCCGGATATAATCGTCGTATCTGCGCGGCTCGGTTTTGAAATGTCGCGCACCGTTCTTTTCGTCTAGCTTTGTATCTCCACCATGCGAGTTTATCGCACTAAATACAACCGTCGTTTGAGTCGTATCTCGTGTTGACATCGAACACAAGAGTTCGTAGATTAAACAAACATATTACAATACAATTCTTAAACTCGATCGAATTAATCGTTCTCCTTATTTAAATTAAAGGTGACGTCTTATATCTTAAAAGGCTGTAAGATCCATTATAAAATTTCAGCCTTGTTTAACTTGTTTAACAGCTGTTAACCAAGAATTTTTTACGTGGTCGGTTTGATTTTAATTATGTTTGGTGGAAGTTTCATGCAACGCTTATGCATTGAAGAAAAGTTAACGAACATGAGAAATATTTGTTAAAAGCTGCCCCACGTGATTCGCGCGTTAACCTAGTTAAAGTAATAACTATCCTGCGGTATGAAATCGCTGTTATTTCCTTAATATCGAACGGCCTAATTCGCGCCTCACGAGGAAGAGTGATTTATCGCGGACGAGTTCGAAGGATTTAATTTCCGGATAGCCCGCTTAGACCTTTACCTGCCCCTCAGCTTTCTCTCTTTTTCTTTCGGTCGTGAATGATTACTTTTCGATTCGTATAGAAGAATGAATTCACCCTTCTTTCTTTTTCTCTGTGTCTCTCTAATATCGATATAAATAAGTCTAATAAATTAGTCGATTCTAGCTTGGTTCCGCAAACTGTTACTCTATAGCATGTAACATTGATGATTTAAAACAGATTTTAAAGCGGAAATTTCAATATATTTGAGAAATTTCTTTCCAATAGGCGGCACGCGTAAAAAATCGCACGCGCTCGTCGAGTGATTTAACTCATTATGATTTAAAAAGCTCTGATATATTCTCGTCGCATGATAAATGTTAACATATTCTGTTCACTTCGATAAGAGCGACATTAAATAAATTAGTCAAACTTGCAATAGATTCCTGAAAAACAGAGATAAATCCATAAAAATTTCAAACTAAAATTATGAAATGAAAATTTCAGATAAAATTATACAACAAATATTCAAATAAATTTTAAAGTATAAATATTAGATGATAATAACGACATTAATAATGATAATCTTTGGTTCTCAAAAATTTCAAAAATTTTCTAACTTTAATGTTGTTATATGCGCGCGCGCGTTTATTACTGTAAGATACTCAAAATGGTTAATCCCAAAAATATCTAAGAAGGCGAGTTTTTTTTTAGAATGTACTAAAAGGTGATGTGGACACATGGTAGTGATTAACTTGACGAATGTCCATCGACACGTTGTCGAATTAATTAACTGTTATTGCATTTTTAGACAAGCCACTCGATGCGCATATCCAAAATTAATAGTCGATTCATAGACAATACATCATTTCCCTCTTCATTACTGATGTTTGTCTCTTCCACTACATTATTATATTATCAAATACATTACGTTATTTTTACTTGAAAGTACTTGAAAGACTTTTTATCAATCGATGCGATAAAACTGTTCACGTAATGATCTGACGTGAAGTTTTGGATTTCAATAATTTGGTTGTTTTTATTTTTTTCACATGCACTTAAAATTTGCGCTTATTGTAAGACACACAACACACACACACACACACACACACACACACACAAAAGTGTTTTAAATGTCAGGTGTTATCTGGTTGCATATAAAAATTGCATGGAATTAGAAATTAACATTTCTCTATTTTTATAAGCTAATTTTAAAACTTTTGAAAACTTGGCGTATTAGAAATTAATGCTTTTTTCATTTTTTATTTTAATTGATTAATTATATAATTACATATATATTATATATATATATATATATATAAGACTTGTTATATGATTGTAGTATATAGAATTTTATAAAAACATAAGCAGACTCTATTTTTTAAAAGCATGGATCTTAATCGACAAGTAAAATATCTTTTCCATTAATTTACCGAAAATGTGAAAGAAAAGGAAACCAATTTAACGACGTAATTGGACTAGAAACGATTTAGTTAAAAGATAGAAATCTCCCTGGACGCGTATAAGTGCAAGCTTAGGTTCTCGACCTCATCGCACAGATGGTGATTCATGTGGATCTCACATAGCATTATTCCATGTTTTTTGTATGCCTCAGAATGACGAAGAAAACTCGCGGCTGAGTTCATGTTGATCGCAAAAATCGCTTTGAGTACCCAATGGTCGATCGTGCGCGCCTGAGAAAGTTTACGGCGCCGCTTCGAAAACTTCTCCGACTCGTTAGAAGAAGGAGGGAAATGAATGGCATGATCGACGGATAATCGTGAGGGGAAGAATAACGAATAGCGAGAAAGCAGAAGATAATGCATTATAGTCGTTTATGATCGCTAAAAATGAATTGGCAGGATTGCGGCAGACTCAATATTTACTGTGGATGAAAAGTACAAAATATATTTGTAAAATGTTAAATATTTGCGCATACCATATTTTTTATTGATAGAATTGCAATTAAATGTAATTAAGAATATAATTAAAAATATAATTTTAAAATTATATTTTAATTATATTTAAAAAATTATATTTAATAATTATATTTAAAACTACAATTTTTATTAATAATTGTAAATAGAAAATTTTATTGTTTTTAAATGTATGGACAATATACTCAACTCTTTGATATTTAAATAAAACTTCTGTTAAATTCAAATTGATTTTGTACTATTGTATACTGCATAAAATCACATCAAATTTTTAGCGACTTTTATCGAAAATAGAAGTTGTTGCAAAAGAAAGATTTCTCTTGTTCTGCGCGATTGTGATAGAAAGATAATAGAATACGGGGAAAGAGAAACACAAGGTGAACGACAAATTTCGTATGCTGACGAAAGCGATTGTTTCCCCTTGTCGGCGCCGTCGCGACATCGTGTAACTGCATGATGAAAGACGATGCATTAATGTTTCAAGAGAGAGGAAAGCTCGGGTCCGATTGTACACGGGGTGCGTCTCGATGCGGGCCGCTCGGACAGAATACTGGAAAGAGCGATATGTATGTATGTGTGTGTGTGCATATGCGTTCGGCGGACATTACGCTTGAATCATGCAAAGGCATCGATTCTCCGGGTTTCACAGGAACTAACCGGACCGCTGTAGTTTCATTCGGATCACTCTTCCGAATTCTCGTTGTATCACAATTGCAAAGTCATCTGTTGCGAAACGACACACGTTTTTATATAGCTTGCTATTCCTCACGTTTGGAAGTTTTAATTTAATTTAAAAAAACAAAATTATTTTGAAAACAATTATAAATAATTATGAATAATTAGAAATAATAACACACACATATTCACATGTATGTATGCACTGAAATAAAGATCACGGTTTCAGAGATAAACTGCCACAGTAATGTGAAATTATTTAAACATATGAATTTTTTGAATACCTTGAATATTTTAATATTGGGCAAATAGTTATATAAATTTCGAAATAAAAACATATCTGATTAAATAAACAATAAATGTGTAAAATAGAATACATTTTAATAAAGGGATTCTTCGAACAAAATCTTTCGTGAATAAATTTATATTTCAAAATTATTTATATTATTATTTATATTAAATCTTCCAACGCGATCATTTTCCAGTTATTTTTTATTATAAATTTATATTATTAATTACTTTATAACAATTATATATATTTATGAATGATTATTATGAGAATGAGAATTAAAAATTATTTTAAACACAAATAACTGAATAAAATTAAACTAATCAAGAGGCAAACTTTTATTTAAAATAGAAATTAATTATATTTTGCTCCAATTTTTCTAAGTATTAATTTGTTATTATTAAATTATTTAATAATTTTTTATTATTAAATTATTATTAAATATTTTTTTATTAAACAATGTAAAAATTTATGGCAAGTTATATTACAGATACAATAAAAAAATTTTTCTTATTTTACAATTAATCAAGAAATATGTATTTGAATAATTGTACTTCAATAATAAAAAACAGTTTTGTATCATATATATATATATATATATATATATATAAGCAATTAAAATTTCAAAAATAATTTAATAATTTAAATTAGAATATCAATTAAAGATTGAATTTACTTTGACATAACATAAATCTCATTTCTCAAAATCTCTAATTACTTGTGCATCATTAATTACCAGCTATTATGAAAGGCAGTCTCAACCATGGAATGGGCCTTACTGACCGCATTTTATGGTAGTCACGTAGATGACGTGCAGTATCGCTGTCGTTGTCATTCTCAACGGCACGTAATAACACGCGCGGCGCGCGTCGCGACGCCGACGTGGACGCCAACGCCGAAGCATCACAGCGGCGGATTAATCCTGATGAATTGCCGGACGGGATTGCGCGAAATTGCGCATCTACCGGGTGTGTCGCTCGAGAATCGAATTCGTCGACATTCTGGGCGTTCCATGTCGACAACGTCGTTGCTCTAATTAAATGGGCCGCTCATACATACTATATGGCACGATTGAACGAACAGACAAACGCGGAGTGGGATCGGCGTTCTCTTTTTTTCAGGCGCAGAACGTGTCGCCGCTTGATAACGCGATAGTAGGGAATTTGTCGAGAACGACGGGACGAGCGACAGCGAGCGAGTGCATTTACTTGCAAATGAAAGCGGTGGACTTAATTAACGAGTTTCGCGAAGGCACTGAATGTGAAGTCGCAACCGTCGTAAAGCATTAATCTTCTCGGTCGTTAAAAATGTTTTTTGAAAGAGAAGAAGATTGGTTTTAACAGATATCTTATCCGTTTGTCATCATTAATTTTTTGCCTATGTAGATACATATATATAATACATTTTGTGTATGCATGTGTGCGTACGTGCGTGTGCGTGCGTGCGTGCGTGCGTGCGTGCGTGCGTGCGTGCGTGCGTGCGTGTGTGTGTATGTGTGTGTGTGTGTGTGTCGCGATATCTAAATATCACATATGTAAATATTATACTTGACACTACTATAATAACAGTGATTTCACAAAGCTAGCTTTCATAGCTAGCTGTTATTTAGTGTTAATAATTAACAGCGAAATTAAACAATATTAATTATTTGCGTTTACCTAATATTGGGTATAGTTAATTATTTAACATTGTTTATCGTTATTACTTGCTTCATAATAATTACTATTATTGGCATGTAAAAAATTATATATATATATATATATATATGACGATATAAATTAATATAATAATGAACGGTTAATAATAATTTAATAAATTGATTCCTCTTAAATGATTGAAACATAATATATTTTTATAATTAATCCTTTATCTAATTCCTCAAATCAATATTTCTATTATAATAAATTTCAATTTTTTTTTTCAATTCTTCTGATTCTAATTATAATTATAATAGATTTTATTTATTATTAGTATTATTATTAGTATTATTAGTATTATTAATTTAAATATGGTTGTTGAATTTTATTCTAACATTATTATTATTAATATGATAGAAAATATTATTTTTATAAATTCAAATTTAATTATGTATATTATAAATTTAATTATGTATATATTAAATCTCACTAACTTTATAATTATAATTATTTTAATTTTAATTTATTTATCAAAATTTCTTACTTTAATAAATTCTTATATTTTTTTTAAATTGAAATTGGGAGCACCTTATGTTATAAAATCCATTTTTCTATCTTTTTAAAATATTTTTGGCGTGATTAATAAATTTGTAGCAGTTATATAAGATACAAGAATACGTTCAGCGTGCGATAGGATACGCAATTGGAGCGTTCAGACGTCAAATAGGGATTTTCGCAATAGAGTGCGCGTCATGATCGCACTACGTCGCTAATTGGATCGCTGAGCTATTAACTCACAGGCAGGTAAGATTCCCGGTTAGCTGTTGATTCCGACGAAGTTTCGTGGAGACGAGATGATGACGCCGGTAATTAGGTGATACATACTCTGTACACTCAATGTTTAAAGCCGAGAGATTCAGCTCGCACCCTGCTATCAAATTCGAGAGAAACTCAAGCGATAGTTCTTTGAATTTTTTACTATTACAGAACACGTTTTCGTTGATTTATAAAATAGTAAAGAAGATTACATCAAAGATACGAGTTAAAAAATAATTCAAATTAGTATCATAAATAGGTTCTCAATTTAACCAAAGGATATGCTTTTCACTGCGTCGCGACGCCGATATTGATTTTCATATTATCTCAATAGGTTGCTTCCACTTTCGATTCTACGTGATCCAATCGGAAATAGAAATAAAGGATGGCGGAAATAAAGGATGCGCGTAGATATAAAATCTTTTATGCCTTTCCCAGCACGGAGAAACAAAGAAAGTGAATGATAGGCTGATATTAGCATTCACTCTCTTTTTTCCTTCTTTCCCCATTTCATAGATAATCATAATCCTGTCGTTACCGTCATTTAGACGTAAAAATTGAAAAATCGTTAACGCGAGTCATGTTTGCTCACAGACTCAATATGTCGCGAATATATATGATGTATCACCGGAAGATATACTGATGTGTGTCAACGATTCGTAACTGTAACTGATGTATCGTTTCGCTCTTGCTAAATATTAATCCGCGCAACTCTCTCTTTCTGTCTGTGCGAGCTGTGATGCATGAAATCTCTCTGCGAATTTTTATCCGAACAAAAATATTCTACCTGGTTGCATAGAATATGTTTCACACTTCCCATTTGTTTTGAAAAAGATTATTTTTTAGTTTGAGTGCGTTTAAACCGAAAAGTTCATATTTGACTAAATTTCTTTATAATCTGTAAATTTTGATCTACCAATTTTTTAGACTCTCAGCACATATAAATAGAAATTTTCTTAGTCGAATTTTTTCGATTAAGATTTCTTATTAAATTGAATTAAGTTTATTTAACTTGAATTTTACTATAAAAAAAAGGGATGTATTCAAATTCAAATTTAAATTTGCTCTCCTTGCATTATTTTGAATGTTTAACTCGAGAATTATTCTCCTAAAAACATATCTCTATCTATCCTTTAAGAGGAAGTGCTATTTCTATATCAAAATATTCTTAATTGAATATAACATTATGTCAATTCTTGGCATTGTCTTATTTGCATCAGATATTCTTGAATGAGTTATTGGTTATTCTTGTTTTTATACGTTAATATAAGTATTAGTGAGTCAATTAACATTTTAACGCATTTCTTGTTTTAATATTTAGTTTATTATTTAACTACTTGAACTCGGTTTCGTGAGAGTATAGATATTGCTCTGATTCTGTAATCATTCATCCACGTATAATTGTAATCGCGGATCTTACGAGTGATCCGCAATTACGACAACACCCGCAGCTAAACGCCAAACCCGTGTACCTCGTCCACGTTTGATCGAGACGAGTGGACGGCTTGTTAACCACCATCGCACGTTCACGCAAGTGCGCCACTCGAGGTCAAAGGTTCACTTCAGCCTCCGGCCGCAATTGCTTGCCTGTGTGGCCGGAAGTCCGCGAGAGGACTGTGAGAAGATCATCTCTCTCTTTCTCTCTTCTCGGTTCGACTTTTACGTTCGACGGAATTAGCTTTGACTCGGAAACTCCTCTCATCTTGCTCTTTTAATTCTGCCGATTTCTTCTTTTGCGAGCGAAAGACGCTGATACGATGCTAATATTACGAGAAGAAATATTTCATGGAAGCAACTGATTTTATGTAAATCGAAAAATATATTTGAGACATTTTTAATCCATCTCTTTTTCTTTTTTTTGTTGAAAAATAAAGATATAAATCTAATTCTATATAAGAAGGAAGAAGGAAGAGGGGAGGAGAGAGAGAGAGAGAGAGAGAGAGAGAGAGAGAGAAAGAGAGAAAGAGAGATGAAAGTTACTTAACATGTACATTTTAACGTATTTTATATGTGTTATGCATTATTAAGTATTATTAATATTTACTTTATAATATTAATTTAAATATTGGAAGAATAACGATATTTAATAAAAAATTGTTTATTTTTAATTAAAAAAATTTGATTAAAAAGAGTTAAATATAAGAAAAATTTAGCAAGAAACTAAATAAACAGATTTATTCGTAGAAGAGAAAAATCCACAGAGTAGAAAGCGATGACCGAAAATTTATGTGTCATCATTGATTTATTTTAACGAGAGTACCCGAGAAATTTAAGATAATTTTTCTAATTTCCGGAGAAAAATAAAACGGCGAGATATGACTTCAGAACTTGGAATCATCATGACATACTCCGTAGTACGAAAATTTAAAGTCTCTTGCGTCCCGCGAGGACGAAGAATGGGAAATTAGTCGAGCCAGTAAATTAGTTTTCCCGTATATAGGTCGTGCGTAAGTAAAGCTGGGAAAAATGTATAATTAACGGATAATGCGGCAAGCACTCATTTCTCGTTTCGCTTCGCCTCGTCATTCTCTTTGTTAAAAATATATCGATATATGAAGTGCTTTATATGTTACAAGATAATCCTTATAATAGAACAGCAGAATCCCAACATTGTTCATGTCTAATTTAAACAACGTCAATTATTAACTTCAACTATAGTTTTTCCTTTTGTTCTATTTTGGACAGATAAAAGTATTGGAATTAATATAGAAATGAAGAAAATATAGAATTAGATAATTGAAATTAATTACAGTTTAAATATAATAATGATAAGTTTCAATAAATTCGATTACTGGTATATTTATACAGTTATTTAGTCAGTCTCCTCTATAATGAAAATAATGTAATTACTATTAGAATTTGATAGAAATGAAGGATAGAATTAAATAATTAATTATAGTTTAAAATATAATAATGACAAGTTTTAATAAATTTATTAATTTATAATATATCTATACACGTCTGCGTTAGTCTCTTATATAATAAAAATTATATAATGTGTTATCGAAAGAGCATAAATGATAAATTTAAAATTTTTGTTATACAGGGACTAGTTACATGAAAAAAATATTATAATAGCTGTGCTGTCGTGATTTGTGGATCATGAGGAAAAAGGAAGATATTTTAGATTTTTATGTTAACACAATAAATTTTACTCACAAAAAAATTTTAACGAGAGCGAATATCGAAACCAAAGTAGAGAACGGATTTATACATGAAAATTAAACAAAAATTGTGTAACTTATTGCACTCTCGATTATTTCTTGTAACGTGCGACGACTTGCGCATTCTTGGCTACCAACTTTTTGGCGAGCATTTAACATCTTTTCCACTTTGAATTGCGTCTTGATATAGGAGTAAAACCTATCTAACAAAATTTAAAAAATGATAAAGATTAAAAAACTAAATTCTGGTTTCTTGATAAAATGACCGCTTCATGTTTTCAAACTCGTCTCCGCCGGAGTCTTTGTTTTTTCCTCGAAGGTAAATTCTGGTTTCTTAGCAACTCATAACATAGCCTTAGTCGAAAAATTGATTTTATAACCGGAATATCAATTTTTACATTAGACAAATTAATTCACGAGTTAGTCTTTTTCCAGTTCTTCAGTTTCACAACTCGGATATGTCGATCTTCTTCAGACAAAACTTCTTTAACTATTCAGTGACCAATCCAGCCGTTTTTGTGAATCGTCCGACTGCTCAAGTAGAGCTGTTCTTGTGCTTAGTTCGTCTGAATAATTGTCCCAGATACTATATGCAGAAATGTTTTTTCAGTTCCTTTTTTAATCTTTGACGATAGCGTATTTTTTTGTAAAATAAGAACTGATTGATTTGATTTAAATTCGGAATATCATTTTTTTGGACATCACTGATAAATAGCTGGAGTGCTGTAATCTTAGCGTTTTCTTCTGTCAGGTAAATGAGTGGTCTCAAGTTTAGCTTCGCAGTCGCATAGATTAGTGTTTCTTCTTAATTCAACGAAGATTCTTCTCAACGTTATTTTCAGCAAATCTTTAAGAAAATGAACAAAACGCTCCACCATTTTCTCTGTGTAACTGAAAATGGATTGAAATGCTTTTCTATTTTATAAGAGCGCAATATCAAAAGATATTCGGTTCCCGCCGATTTTTTGTGGCAGATTCGCGGTCCTCATAAAATTTTTCCTCATTGTCACTGTAGACTACAGAAAGTCTTCTTCGATGGGCTATGAATCTTCTGAACGCTTCCAAAAATTCTTCTGTTGACAATAACTGCGCGTCTGTAGATCGCGTATGTGAATAAACAAATGTGAGCTTTACATCCACTGTTTAAGAAAAGGAATCCGGAATAATCGATGTCGATCACCAATGTAGCATCTCGAACTCTATTTTCAGGTAACAATCCAAATGCTACTTCCATATTTTTGGCTATATTGATGCAGACGGTGTACTTATAGATGACAGAACGCAGGTGTTAATCAGAATCCAAAACTCGCGCAGATTGTTTATCACAATGTCGATATTAGCATGATTAAGTTTTAAGATAAGTATGATAAATAATCCTCTTTGTCAATAAATGTGCCAGGGCGTTTAACTCTAGGCCGTCTAAGACAAGAAGTATCTTGACAGTTAGAGATTAATGTTTTTGTACGTATAATTTTATTCTCTTCGAAGACGAGAATTTTTTAACCTTTGTAAACGAGGATCGCTTCCTCCTAAGAATGATTTCTTTTGTGCCAACTTACGGAGGAGAACTCTGTCACAGTAATCTCTTTTACGTTTAACTCTTGGCCTCTAATCGCATGGATTTTTTGGCAATTACTGATAAATCTTAACGTTCATGCAAATATATATAAAGTCTTGGGATTTAAGGATCTTTGCAAATACCACGAGATATCTCCGTCACTAATTACTTTCACACTTTCCATGGAGTCGATCATAATGACTCCTGCCGTAATAATCTTGAGAGAGGTTTTGTTCTTGAGTTGACCGGTTGGAGTTTTACGTAGCTCCATGTTAATCGTCTCTTCGTTAATTTCTTCTTCCTTCCCACTAGATCACTCTTCCAAAGACAACTTTAGATACTCGGGTCCTTTCCACTATTTTGACTCAAAGCGTCTCTTAATACAACCTCGAAAAAGTAAGTTCACGGATTCATAACTTCAAAAACATATCTCGAAGACTTTACATTTTTAAGGCTTCTTATTTTCTGGCTTCTTATTAATAATTCCGCACGAACACTGCTCATTGTTTTGTCATTGTTTGCCATATTTATGTCAGAACGGTAGTCGAATTGCTTCAAAAATACCTCTCGATGTTTCGATAATTCATTGCTTTAAGAAATACATCATACTCGCATATAGAGGCAAGCAGTTCCAGATGAGTTAAAAAAAATTTTTTTTTATGCTATTCTCGATTCTCACCTTAAGGAGTATTTTGATCTCTGCATTTGATTCTATTCGTATGAAGAACACATATGCATTCTTGATCACAAAAACATAAAATAACAATAAGTTAGTATTTCTTTCTTCACCAAAAATTTATCGTAGAAATCTCAAGACATGGAAAAGAGTCAGCTATTGTGTTCGCTTGAAAAATTCATCTTTAATATCTGAATCAATTTCTATATCAATTTCTTAATCCATATTTTGGTTCCAAAGACGCTGCAACAATAACTTCGGTTTCAACAATATAGGACAGAGTCCGAGTGAATCGAATACTTATTGCCCTTGTTACAGTAGCATTCGTTATTTTCTCAGGAATTGGCTGTGAGAGAAAACTCGACAACGAGAGATTCTTATTTTTGGTATCCTAGATAAGTCCGAGCACAGTTGATTGACTCTCATGAATCATGTCGTGAATCATGTTTCTAATTTCTCAAATCAAATTTCGCTTTGCTCAAAAGAGAACTTGCTTTTTTTTTTACAAAAATCTCGAAGTCAGAATAAGAACCTACGCTAATAACGTAATCATTGACATAAAAAGTTTTTGTCGATTTTTCATAAACTAATCTCTGAGCAAATGGAGCAAAACTTATTCCTGTCTTTTATTCTCGAAACCGATGTAACAGTGTCGAAATGGGTTCGATAAAATTAGAACCTGTTTCTGAGCATTGGTTAAACGAAGGTGAATCTTTAATTTTTACTGAGGCATTGAAAACAAAACAATTCCTTTTTTCTTGAGGACAGGTTTGTGTGGAAGGTAATAAATTATTGATGGCTTCGTGTGCAAGCATCCTTTTAATGATTCCTTCAACAAGCCATTTGTGCAAAATCGTGTTGTCGTCAAATAAATCTTTATATGTTGCAATCTCTTCGAACAATTTTCAATCTTTTTTCATTTATATCTCTATTGTCTTGTAAAGATGGATGATTTTCTTTCCAGGACAAAAGAATTCATAACGATCTTTGTCTCTTGAACGCTTTAACTTTAGCTTGATGAGCTTCTTTTGTAACATTCTCTATAGAGTGATATCAAAAATATCGAGTCACCATAAATCCTTTGCTTCTTGAGAAAACATAAATATAATCATTAGTGCTGCATCCACTTTACTATTATCTAAATTCTTGCTTAGGATCGTCCAAGCTTAGTTTCCAGAGCAGTTACGCCTTGACTTATCTCAAGAATTTTTCCATAAATATCTTGTAAACAACAAAATGGATTCTTTATTTCCATCAGTGTCGCTCAAAGATACATTCTTTTTCCTTGAGCATATCCATCCACTAGTCGTTCTGGAAGTATTTTGGTAGCATATAATATCTTGTTGCTAAGCTATGAAATCGCGTTCCATCCACGTTACTAACATAAATTCGCTTTGTGTTTTTAAAGTTTAGTCTTAATTCCAAATCAAATAGTAAATGTATCATTTGCTTACAGTTTCATATTCAAAATTCTTCGCTAAAACATCTGTGAGCCAGTGACTGTGACAGCGCAAACAATGCGTTTTTAATATAAAAATCAAGACGATCCAAAACGCATATAGTAAAAATATATTCGAAAAGACGTCGGCAAGACAACTATTTCCTTCATTAAAAACTTATTTACTAGATTTTTCTCGTTAACTGTTTAATTCATTCTTGATAAGTTTCTACATATCAGGAAGCAATGTCTTTTGCTACCTCAAGGATATTTTTCTTTGTTATAACATTTTTTATAACGTGTCCTACTTTCAAACATTTAAAACAGCTCTGTCTTTTAGAATTTCCGTTCTTTCATCCATATCTAATTTCTCGAACTATCATCTTCGCAGAATAAACATCGATCTCGTTTCTTTCATGAATAGAAGACCAGCCGCTGTAATTACATCTCGACTCTGATTACTTTTCATCTTCTTCTTTGTCTTTAGTCGGCTGGGCATCACTATTTTCAAAACACGTTTTCGCCACTTGAATATGTTCCTCATGCTCTTGATCTTTTTAGGAAAATCATTAGATGTGATTCGTGAGGTAATTTTTTGCAGTAAGCTTTACAAATGCGAAGGTTTGGAGGATTAATTGTGTCATTTTTCGTTGCTATATTCGTAAAGTTTCTTTTGGAAGTGAAGATTTTATTTTATTAAGGGAAATAATATAGTATCTATCGTTACATCCAGACTCTCGAGCGCTCGAAAATGCGTTTTTAATTGCCGCACATAAATATAAATTTATTATAATAAATACTATAATATTGTTATAAATAAAAAAATAAAAATAAAAAAAGTATATATTTTTTATACTTTAATTTATATTATATAATATTTTCTCTGTATAAACGTTATCTGTACATATTTATAAAATATTGAATATTCTTTCTAAATTTTGGAGCAAGAAGAATAAATTATTGTATTCGAATAGAAACGCAATTTCGGTGGTTTCTGGCGATGCAACAATGACTTGTCCGACGCTATATTCACTATTCGGTATTTCGCAAAAATATCTTTCTCGGAAGCCGGACATTCACCAGTCGACAAGCTATAAATCGATCGATGCGTACACACCATAAGCTTGAAAATTCTCCTGGCGTTTTTCAGGTTTTCATTGGAAAAACGAAAGGGATCGGCGAATCTCGTGAATCGACAAACCTATATACCCATTTTCATTCCGCATTTGGCCGCACGGTACACGGGAAGAACGGTTTTACTGAAGTTTCTACAAGTTTAGCTAGATACAGATTTGAAAATAATTTTGTCTGGATCATCAAAATAATTATATAGGTTATTAAACTGTACGTACAAACTGATTGCTAGATGTTAAAGTTTTTTGCAGCACTGTCATCAATGCGTTTTATATGATTATTTTGAAGATCCAAAATTATAATAAACAACAATAGCAATAATAATAAATTATAATATTTTCAGATCTGTATCTAGCTAAATGTTAAGATATACTTTAACAAAACCGTTTTTTTCACACATTCAATTATTCTGATTTTATCATAAGCAAGATATCTGATATCGCATAGTCTTTAAATAAATAAAAATATGTGTATACATATATGATATTATTTTTTGTAATACAGTAATATTTGTTATGGTGTGTGCGTGTGCGTCTGCGTGTGCGCTGCGTGTGCGTGTGCATGTGCGTGTGCATGTGCGTGTGCGTGTTAAACTTGTCCGATATTAATTTCTGTTTAATTGATTTTTAATATTCGTATATATTGTGAGTTTTACTCGTGATTATAATTTTTACGATAATTTTTTTATCAATTTGTATTTTTTTAGCTTTAGAGTATTAAAAAATGTTATTGTTTGTCGCAATTTTTCATTTTTCGATATCATATATTTTTGCAATTAGATTTTTGCAAGATTCTTGAAATTTTATTAAAGTGAAATTCACTTGAAGCAAAGCTTTTCTTTTAATTATTTGTAACTTGAAATCGATGCTTTAATTCTAAGAAAAAATTGATTCTAAATTGACCAGAGAATCATTAAAAGTAAAATCTCGCAATTTTAAGATTGTATATTATTAAATTATGAAAATATGATGTAAATGTATTGCATCAATGTATATCGGCAACTTTTTACATATTTTTGTGTTATATTTTTTACATATTATTGATAATGTATTATATATATAAGAGATACTTTTATTAAATTTCTTGCTTGTTAAATTGGCGAAAACCATAAAGAGTTATCAACGACAAGTTATTTAATGAATATTTAACAATGTGAAGAGTCATCTGCACTGTGAATTCTCGTCGTCTCCTCTAGCTAGAAATTCCATTGTTATAAAAATTTATAGGGTGGACTGACGCATCAGTTATCGCTCGTTCCCTGAATTTTTGGAAAAAATATTCCACATCGTGCCGTGGTGTCAAAGGTTTGCGCACATTGCGGTTGCATTGTGCATGGATTGTGTGTGTGTGTGTGTGTGTGTGTGTGTGTGTGCGTGCGCGCGCGCGCGCCATATGGATGTATTGTATGCATATCGTTGTTATGCATGCGTATCGTGGCCGAAATTTCGACTAAAATATCGAATCGATTTCGAAGTAAGTTAGGGTGAAAAACGACCGCGGTTACGTGATGATCAGGCAGCCAGTTTTTCAATATTAAAGCTGATATCACGAGATTTGCACAACACGTGCATACATACAAAAAAATGTACATCTATTTTACTATTATATTTGAATAAATATTGAATATATATTTTAATCTCGCTCTTAATAATATAAATAAAAATTTAATATATAAAAAATGTATCTATCGTAAGAATGTTCTAAAAATTAAATAAAAAAAAGGGACTTAAATATTTTGATAAATATTATTGTATCTAATATACTAATTTTAACATTATTAATGTGTTAATCAGTAATATTATTATTATTATTATCAAATATTATAAGAGCAAAATTAATTTATAATATATGGCGCGTTTGATTTACACGCTTGATAAACGCGCGTATGTTAATTATATTAAATTAATTGTAATTCTTTCTCATGTTTTCTTCTCATTCTTATTTTTATTCTTATCAGTATTAATAGTTAAGATGTAATCTTTTTTGAAAGACATTGAAATTGAAAACGTTTCCATATTAATGTAAAATAACATAAATGTTCCCAAAAAGTGCATTATGATTTCTTTTTCGAGATAAAGCATCTCGTTGACCTACTAGCGATAGATCACAACGTAACAATTGGTGTGGATAGTAATTACGCGAGCAGCTAATTACTAAAAGTCGAACCGTCCTATATCGGCTTGTCAGCGAACCTCCCAAAATGAAACGCGAAAAGTTTCTACACTGTTCTCATAATTTACTTTTTCTACCGTTTTACTATAGTTATTAGCTTTTGAGTTTCAGAGCAAATGGCGAAATGCGTGAGCGTTCTCCGCGACGATGAATATTTCAATTTAGTATAAAATGTGTCGCCAGCGAGTGTTGCTAGAATTCCTAATTTTTTTGTATGTCATAAAAAATCTCTTTTAATCTAATAAGATTAAACAAAACAATAATAAAAGCAATGTTAGTTAATTAGAATTGAGAAAATTAATTAAATAATAATTAATAATGATATTTTAGCTGAAATTTTCTCAATTTTTAATTTTATTTAAAAATTTATTAGAAAAAAAGTGTATAATATATGATATATAGGCTGTAAAAAAATTATCTAATCTTATTAATAATAATTTTTTAGTCAATTTAATCAATTTAAAATTAATTAGTGAAAATATCAAAGAAGTAATTATAAACTAAAATTAAAAAAGCCTCTTTGCAAAAAATTTTCAAGAATTAATTGAACAATAAAATTATATTTTACAGTTAATATTAGGTAAAAAAAGTTATTTTAAGAAACTTTTAAATTAAAGCTTACAAAAATATATGATTGAAAAATACAATACAAAAATAAAAATTGAAAACAATAATTATTTTAATATTTTTTAAAATCAAGAAGAAATTGATTTTAAATTGAAAAATGTATCATTAAAAGAACATTTTATATAAATCAAGATTTAAATATGCAATAATTTTATGTAATGCATTAAATATATATTAATATTAACAAGAATAGTATAAAAAATAATAAATTTTTAATAAAATGATTAAATAAAACGTTTTTTTTAATAAAAAATAATATATTACAAAAAAATAAGAATTAATAAAAATTAACAATTATATTTTATATACATATATATAATTATTAAATATATATATGTACACACACACACACACACACACACACACACACACACGCGCGCGCGCGTAATATATATATATTTTTTTGCGCGCGTGTGTGTGTGTGTGTATTTAATAATTATGTATTTAAATTGGCATATTTGGCCATCGAGATTTGCAATTACTTTTTAATTTATTGTACTCAGTTCAGCAAATCATAAAATTCGGTTCACTCATTGATTAAAATATTATGTTTTAATTCTCGTTGAGCAGAATCGCGTAACTCTCCGTTTATTACCGCCAATCGGAATTCAATTTTCCATTAATGAAATTGTATTGCAACATTATGAATTATCGGCAACTCGAAACAAAACAAATCTTATTACGTATCCCCATATTATTACGTGATTACGGCGCTAATTATGATCACGACTATTTCATAATTCGAATCCCATATCAACAGACTAACTGAGTCGAAATTTATAGTAATCTAATTTGAAAGGGTAATATTGTAATTTTTATTTTTGTTATAATCTAAATAATATATTTTAAAAGTATTAATATAATATAGCTTTTATCAATATTACATAATAATGATAATATTATTATATGTAGTATTAACGTAATAATAATATTAATATTTATGTTATTATTATTATATAGTTATTATTATTATTATTATAGTATTTTAATACAACACTATATATATATATATAACACTATTATTTAAATTTTGATAACTTTTTGACAATTTAAGGAAATTTAGATTATTAAGAATTACATTAGAGCTCTGATATATAATATTCTGTTGTATTATAAAACGCTTAAGTATGAAATACAAAAAAATTATAACATATTTAATACAACACAGTATTTTAAAATTTTGTAGAACATTTTAAGTTTACATATCTATAAAAAAACAAACTCAAAAGTATCGGCGAGAACTTGGTTTCATAATCAAGTAGATATATGTTCCTCTTTGAAGTAACAAATTACTTTATAAAGTATTTAGCGCGAAAAAGTTTCCTAGAACTTGTAGCAAAAAGGGATGCCTGAATTCATAACAAAAAAGATAAGGAAGAGGGAAGAAATATAGAAAAAAAAATTATAATAACATCTATTATTTTTCACTTTTTACTTTTATTTTTATAAGATTTATTAAGTTTAATTTTTATCTTGAAAAAATGCATAATATTTTGAGTAAGTTTCGACGATTAAACTCTTTATTAAATAGTTTGACACAAGAATTTTTTAATAATAAAATTAGTATTAAAATTATTTTCTGCGAAATTGCTAAATCAGTTTTGAGTATTATTTTTTATATCAGAAACTTATTGTCCTGTTTTCTATATATAAATTTGCATTTTATAAAGTTTATTTAATCTAAAATAAAGATTTGATTTGATTTTATGTAGTGTGTAAAATTTCTTTATATATTATTATATTTATCTATTCCATATTTTATTTTATATATACATATATACCAATTTGTGTTCAGAATGCAACATTGTCTATCTGTTGAATAGTCATTGTCTACATTGATTGAACTACATTTCTTAATTTATCAGAATAAATTCATTATCGAAAAGCTGATTCTTAACCGTCCATCAAACACGTTAATTACGTAATTTCTAATAAAAGATAAATTATATGCGATACATCAACTTTTGCCATTAATTTAATTTTCGTGATATATGAAAATATCGCCGAATATCGACGGTGACGAACGTGACCGCGTTTTTAGCGTAGCCGTTGGAATTGTCGGGCTTCGCGGCACGTTAATTACGCGGACAAGACCGTGCGTTGTAGCGAGAATTCCGTTTAATACGTTGTTTAACCTCGGCCATGTTCGGCTCGGTTTGGACATGTTTTTTTTTCTACGATGTTATCCTAGGAAATACGCCACTTTCAAAACATATCATCCACTCAATACTCAAGTCTTTCAGAAACTATAGAGAAATATCGATATATTATTTTATTTTCTATTTCATGTAAACCATTATCCGCTGGCTTTAGAAATAAGAAGCACGTTGTGGAAAAGAGAAATGAGGGTAGATGGGTAAACTCTTCAAGCTGCGAACTCGCCGCCGGTATCCTTATAAATCGCGCGAGAGCGCGGTTTCCTTTCACGCGGATAAAAAAAAAACCGCAAGAGAATCTCGCCCTTTCCCGCGCAGATTCGTGCGGCGAGGGAGGACGGGGGGAGAGATTCACGGTTCGATGGGCCGAATCATCCACTTTGCGAGTAGCGAACTCTTGGAGGACGCCGGTAATGTTTGAACAGAGTCCGCGAACTGACGAGCGGAAGTTCGATGCGCCGTCAGCGCGCTCGCGACCCCCGTCTAAAATAAAAACGCGCCTCTCCCCGTCCCCACATCCGGCTGCACCCCTTCGACTGCCGACAACTTGAACAAATTATCCGCCCCCGTGCGCCCGCGGCGAAAGGAATTTTCAAGCGGAATAAGAATCGAGAACTCGTGAGCGATATCATCGTCTGATTTGCGATTCCGCAAATGTAATTGTTCGATGGATTCTTCATGCTTCTCCGCGGAAATGTTTCCGGAGAAAGTTGAGGCTGCCGAGTGTGTCGTCGTCCGTGAAGAAATGACGAGATATTATGGATGACATCAATTTTCTCAAGTCCTTTGAGTGACGGAATATTGCGAAGTTCGGAGATAAACTTTGAGCAAGATGATGTAAATTTAACGACTAAAATTAAGTATGAGAATGAAATTATTAAGACATGATAAAGCTGTTATAGTACAGATTTAATTTTAAAAATATATTTTAGATGAAAAATATGTTATATAGATATTAAAATATGATTTATATTTATTTCTAAAGTTAGTACATTCAAGGGGATACGAACACTTTTGTAATTTTGTAGATTTAAAACCCGATATAATTTTGACAAATTTGTTGTGAATATTTAGCAAGAACATCATTCTAAGATTATTACACATATTTTTGCTTCCTATGCTCCAAATCAATTTTATCGATTTTATCGATTAATTCAAAATTGCAAAGCGTTTCTTTCTTTCTGAAAATAGTTCTACACTTTCTTTATTTTGTCGCCAAAGCGAATGGAAATGGTTCCGCCTTCGCAATCATTCCGATGATGACATCTTATGTCTTTGATCTAAGGTCTTCGCTGTTTCTTTACTTCTCCACTTCCTATCTTTACTTTCGAGGTTTCAAGACGCATCAAGCGACACTCGAAATATTAAGGAATTCCTGAATACGAAACTGCGCTATCGGCATGCACTTTATTTAAAGAGGAGAGAGAACATCTTTCAAATACATTCAAATGTAGAGTGATTTTGAAAATACTACGATCTGAAAATGTTAGAAGAAAGAGATTTAAAGATTGCAGCTAATCTTGAAGATCTAAAATAAATAGAAAAGAAATTCCCGAAATGAACACTTACATTTGATGCTAAGTTGATTTTTAATTTTTATATAAGAAAAATGGAGAAAAATGAAGCGTGTAATATAAGCAAGAATTTCTGGGAGTTAACAATCCTCTCTCCTCTTCCTCTCTCGCTTCTGACGTTCAATAGTGCGACCATAAGGACTGTACGGAATGTAGCCTTCGCGCGGTGTAAATTACGGCCGGCCGGAAGCCGAGAAACTCGATGTAATTTCCCGACGGTGACGATTAGATGCGCGAAACACAGAGAGCGAATTCTCTCAGAAGGGGTAGCGACGTGACAAATCCGGAATATTTGGTGGATGAGCGACATCAGGACGCGAGCGAAAATGGGAGCGCTCAAAAAAACGAATAAATAACGTGTCTCTTTTCTTGATCATAATTTTATGCTGGAGTGACATAAGCAGACATTTTTTATTCATACATATATTTACATTTTTAGTAAGATATATATTTTTAATAAGATAATTTATTCTTTTTCTCTTAATATATGAAGTAAGGCAAAAAAATTAAAAATCTCAGAATTGATGTCGAGAATTGATGTGTGATTAATAATTATTAACGTGCTGCTCAACTTATCTTCCGTTTAATTTACCGCCGGATTGATGGCTGAATTAATTACGGAACAGAGCGAAACTGTTTTTTTATTCTCATTTTTCGTTTCCGTACAGATTGGATGCAGTTAACTGATCGGGGCAGCGAACAGAAGGAAATTTCCAGGATATTGAACTACGCGAAGGAAAGTGAAGCTTAACAGTGAGTACAAAAATGTTGTTTTAAAGTCAATGTTTTAAAGCATGAAACAAAGGGAAATACTATATAGAATGAGTCAACAATGCAGTACAACGTGGAACAAAGAATTTAAATCAAAAATAGAAAAAAATGTAAAATGTAATATTTTCTTCTTAAAAGATATTTAAAGTATTATATAATTTATATTATTTAATTACATATAAATTTATGTCTTACATATATACTATATATTTTAAGCAATATATTAATTATTAAATTTTTAATTATTTTATTTTATTTTGTTTTATTATTATTTCTCTCGTGTCTATTGTTTATATTTTTGATGCATTTTTGAATTTTCAAATTTTTTATTTTGAATAGAAATAAAAATAAAATAAAATAATCGTTTAAAAAATTAATCGAGCATTAACTTATAAATTATAAATACAAATAAAAATAAGGTAAATTAAATTATAAAAGTTAGAAGAATAAAAGATAAAAAATATTGTTGATAATAATTTACTTTCTTGCACGATGTGTATCTTATAAAATATTGTGCATTTCAAGTAATATTTTATTTTTGCAACAATGCACTTTTGCTTTATATTTATATTGATTTTATAAAAAATCATTGACAAATTATTTTTGTTATTACACAAATTATTATTGTCACATAAAACGTTCATGGAGTAAACCATTAAACAAATCACTATGCAAGTATTTCGCGATGAATTTTATCTTTGAAGAATTTTTAGTTTTAACATTTTCGAGAAACAAAAACGCAAACACACGACATAAAATGACCCTCGGAATTAAATTAAATTAAGTCCGTATTTCCCCGCATGATTTGATCTGTGCCAAATATATAGATTTCCGCGAGAAATTCCTTCTTACTCCAGCTAATTGAACTCGAATAAAGACCTATAATTAAAGCTGATAGAATTCAATCATTGAATATAATTATAATATAAGGATTTTTCAATTATAATCATTTTTTTTTAATCTGAAATAAAATCTTAATACAAAATTATTTTTAAATTTTTGCATTAAAAAAACTATATTCTTTATTTTTAAGACATTAAATATTATATGTAAAACTGTTTAATTTTATATTTTAATATATTTTAATTAATAGGGGAAAATCATTGATACTAACAGGTTTTTTAAAGCGACACCTTCTTTTTTCTTGAAAAGCACATATTGCACTTCATTAGTACTGATAAAAACATGATCTGTTTAGATGATTGAAGAAATAAAATCATAATTCATTAAGATAGACTATAAAATAGTAATCCAATATATTCTTTATATTCTGTCTCACTATATGTTTGTTTTATGGGATAACATAAAGTATGCGTACAAATCAACAAAAAACGTTTTACATCGAAAGAATTTTAAAAATCCTCATATACATTTTGCTTGTAAGTTGTATTTTGTACAGATGACTCTTCTGTAAAAGAAAAAAAAACAGGAATAGGAATGTGACATTATACTATGTCAGCTTTAGAGTTCATTTTGTCAGACGCTCATTTTTGCTTATCTTACGAAAAAGTTAATTATTGAAAAATTCTGAAAAATATTGAAACAGTATTATAAAAAACTGCTATATCATCTAAGATAGTAAACACTTTCTAGGTTGTATTTATGTTTCTAAAGTTTTATTTTTAGCTTTTATTTAAGAAAACTAAGAACAAAGTGATAGCACGGTATCTGCAACTTTCCCCTACTTTAATCAGAAGTAATATTAATAATAATATTACCTTTTAAAACAAAAGAAAAAGTTATCTAAAAAATGCACCGTTAATACTAAGTAAGTTAAGATTTATGGAGATTTTACTCACTTGCATCGCGCGTAAGCGATACATATTTTACGGTAGGGTGTACCCGCATGTGGATGTCGGATAGTCTTGGTTGTTTACACACTATGTCTTAAGGCGAGAGATTGGAAGGAGCTGTTTATCTAACTAACACAACTTCCGTATGATAAGTCAGTAACTACTTGGACATATAAATAGCTCGCTAACTAAAATAATTCCATTGGCATGTATCAGATACAGGTAGCATCAATATGATATTCTTTTGAGTTTGAGATGTTCAATTATTCATATACATTTGCTATTATAATATAATATATTATAATATAATAGTTTGTTATAATACGATGGAATAGATATATCGGATAGAGGTGTATTTCATTAGTACTTCGTAAAGTATTCACTGTATGATTCGAATGTTTTTGAATATGAAATGACATGATTAATTTTTTGATTTATATTCTACATTTTTAATTCCGGTACTGAACAAATAGTATTCAAATGATCTGTCTTCTAAATTCTGAAACCTTTCTTTTCATGAATATATAATCAAATGGAATATTCCTCTCGTATTAGATTTTTTGATAAACTTGTGTATCTGTGACTGTGCAGCACATCTATTTTATTTAATTGTCCACCTACATAGACAATATCGACAGCATCTTTCGATATTCTTTGATGTTGCATTACCGGACAGGATTTAATCAGCCGCAAGTAATTCGGCAAAAGCGTGGAGCAAAAGGTGTCACCGAGCAGCGGTTTCGGCGGAAATGAAAGGTCTCGTGCACTCTCGGTGTATATTGCAATTGCGGCGCTTTGTCGTTGCGTGTGTCGTGGACATAGGAGTGAAGTGGACATCAGCCAAGGGTAGGCGATTTAAAAGTTGTCATTAACGCCCGAAGCGGATTGCGCGAGAGTGTTGTTGACAGCGCAAAACTAGAATCTCTTAAGGCTCCAAACATATAAACGACATTAAAAGAATTACTTAAGCGAATCATTTAAAATTAAGAAGATATCATTTTATTAGCGGAAAATTATACTTGGAAATAACGTTTTTATAAATAGCAGAACGTTTTATATTATTTTATGCATTTTATATTTTATATTTTTTGCATAATTCATAAAGCTTTATATATGTTTATGTGAATGATTTTATTTTGTTAAATAATATTATTTCTAATTCTCTAAAGATTTCTTAAATAATCTGTGATAACTTAACTCTTAAATTTTTTTTTTTTCATTTTTTTGTATCTCCAGAAATTATATCTAACAAATGTTTAGAATGTTTATGACATCTGCTGCACATAAGAAAAAGAAACACCATTTCTCCCCTTGGTGCACTCTCACTACTTCACATTTGTGTGATTACGTGACCGTGCGTAGAGCAAGAATGTGAGTAAAACATGTCACGCGGTCATGCAAATGTGAGCAAATGTGTAGGAGAGCAGTGTAAAAAGAAAAATGGTAAATGATAGGGAAACAAAGTAAATATGGCGTCTTGCTTGTAATTGCCGAGAATAATGCGAATACATTAATAAATTGTTGGTCAAGTTTTTGAAGGTATAATAGTCTCGCAGTAGGTGTGTTGGAAGGTGTTGCAACGGCTGGTGCTGTTCTAACGCTATAATGGCCGCTTTAAATAGTTTAATGAATATGGAAGACAAGGTGCATCGCCGAGTTCCATTCCTGAAGTTATTCGGGCGGTAATAATACTCTCGCGATGCACAAAACACGTTGTTCCCTTACCGCTAACGCGATATATAAAATGAAATAATATATAAAACAATGTTAAATAGGACTCTAATTTAAAAAACAATAGATAAGAGAGGCTAATGAAAGTCACGTGTAGATATCAGTGCGTAATTTAAATTAATGACAAACGTTTATTTCATGTGCAGTAATATAAGTTGAACGTTTCGACTCAATTCATTGAGCCATCCTCAGCAAAAGCGTAAATATAAAAAAAATGAATAGAAATAAATGAAAATAACATACTGCATGATTAATAAACTATACATTATATAAAATAAGCAGGGTCTAAAATCATTGAATTCTGTTTGAGAATTTTTTGACCTATTTGAAAGTTATCCTTTCTCGACAAACTAAGCTTCAGAAGGGGAAATAAATGACAGGATTACATTCTTTAGTCCGTTTGAGAGATGGACTTTATTTTAATAGGAACGTTTAAATACCGTCCTTGTATAATTAATTACATTACTTTGCATGCTTAAAGTTTGTATTATTATACTTATTATTTGATTTCTCGATGATTCACGTACGCATTTAATTAAATTAAAATATATAAAATTACGTTTCATGCAATTACGCCTTATGATAATAGATTCAAACATGGCATAATTATTTCAGTTCGCCATATGTGATACGGCAATACCCTGTTCTGTTTTACGCTCTCATTACACGAGAAAAGCGCTCAACCAGTGCTCGAATATTAATAGTTCGCCGGTAGATAATAGCGGAAAAATGATAGTCGGCCATTAACTTTCAGTGCACTCGCGTGCAGCCGGCCTTGGCCACTAATGATTATGACAATGGTTACAATAGAGATGAGGAATAAAGATCGACTTTGATGATCGTTCAATGTCACTCTGCAAATAATTATCCAACATTTAATTTGCATAGTATCGCAATGATGACAGTTTTCTCTAACGTATTGCTTCATTGCACACGAAATGTCATTTTGTTATTTAGAAAACAAAATATTCATAATTTAAAAAAATCAGTAATATTACGTTTCCAAAAAAAAAAAAATTATTTTTGTAATCTTACCATTTAATCTAACCAGTTCGATACTGGTCTTTATTGTTTCGAAATCAGGTAGCAAACCGTTTGTTGTTGGTTTACAGTTTACACAAGGGGGTAAGGTAAGATCTATGCGCGACGAATCGATTTCCCGAGGATAAACGCCCGGGCGGGCAAATAATCGGGCGCGTCGAGGTGTCGTTATAAGGGGACAACCAGATGTTATCGCTCGGCGAGATGGCGGTTCGGGATGCTGGGACAATAGATACCCTGCCCGGTCGGGATGATTCGACCGTTTGGACGCACTCCAGATTGTAAGCTAGAACAACAAGCAAAATCCCGTCTACGTCGTTGATTCACAAGAACAGACCATCATCCCGCAGCAAGTCTTGTTATCAACATCGACAAAATATATTTGCGCAAATAACAATTTCGAATACTTATAAGCGTATTTCAAGATATTGCCTTTCGTTGCATATGCAATGCCGTATTTAATACTTTTACGAAACGCTCCTGTAATACGCTTTTGTAAACATTTTGTCTGACAGTTAAATACATATTATGTAGTATCATGATACATACAAAGTATATTTAAAATTTTGTGAGATATTTGTGAGATTTTTTTAAGTAATAGCAAATTTATACAAATGTAGAAATCGTTGGGAAGTAGAAGATTGCTCTGTAATTTCAAAAATGCAAGCAATAATTTTTTCTAGAAAAAAAATGGATAAATAATTTAGAGAAATGGATGTACATAATTTAACATTTAGAATATGTGAAACTGAGAAAGTACGTTTTCGTACGATTTTGATATATCGAGACAGCAACAACTTTCGAGTTATGAACGATTTAGAAGGAAAACTTGTTGAGAAAACTTGTTGGGAAATAAGTTTCAGAAAATCAAACAGAATACAAAAATACATCTTTCAGTAAAAATTTTAGATCAAGTTTACCTCGGTTTTTTATAAATTATATAGAGATCCTTGATATAAAAAATGTTATTTTAACTATTCAATAATAATCTAATAAGTTATATTTCCTGAAAAATATCTTCTGAGTAGTGGAACATGTTCATAGAAACTCCAAGAAACTATCCGCGTTATTTCGCCAGGAGATTAATTATCGATGTCGCATAAATATTCGACGAAATCGATCGACGCATTTGCGAAAAGCCATTGCATCCTACCCTTTCTCCTCCTTTGGTGAAATATTTGCCGATGCATACCGAGCATGATTTAAAAGGGCAATTTCACGATAGTAACCGCAATTAATAACGGCGCCGGTCGTTATACACTTCTTCCGACGCGCACCGATCGATCGACAATGGATTATTATCGATCGATATCTTTGGTCATTGTTGTAGCTACCGGTTATTTCGTCGAGGAGTTCCCGATTGATCAGCAGAATCGGATTGGATGTACGTTGTTCCGGTGATTGCGCCAGGGATGCAAATTGTAGCATCGTAGTCATTGCCGTTGTGTCGCGCGAATTCGATTATGAAAGCAAACGCGCTACATTCGATGGACGCTGTTGTTGCGTATAAATTTTGCAATTCATCGGCATACTCCGCAAATAGACACAAAAATTTTTGCATAATTTGTGAAAAATCATTAAAATCATTAAGAAGTTTACAGCATTTGTAAAAACATCATTTAATTGTAGACTTTTGAAAAATTTTCTAATAAATCCATCTGTTTTCTAATTGGAAAATTGAAGCTGACTATTTAATTATTTATATATATCAAAGAATTATTAATAATTTATATAAATTTTATATTAAAAAATTTGAAAATTTAAAAATTATGAAAAATTTTGATAAATCACGTTAATATTAATCAATCAGATAAAGAAATTTTATCTTGAAATTACAATTTCAAAAGCTTTCAAATAGAATAAATAATCCTGTAGTTTTACAAAATCTCTACAAATAACAAAACTGTAAGAAAACGACAAACACATGTAAATAAAAGGAATGGTCAGAGGTTCAGGACTATCTCAACAGCGTCTACGAATTCTCTCTCTTTCTCTTTTTTTTCTTTTCTTTTTCCTCTTTCCTCTTTCCGCGGTTGAAACGGTAATTTTGTATGGAGAGACATCAAGAATTTTAGCTCGGGAACTGAATCTCCTCCAACTTTACGTCCAGCCTGGCAAGGAAAAACTTGCTTCGCTAACAAAGCAAACTTTTCTCAAGAGCGGCGAAGAAAATGCTGCAACGTGCATTTCACGTGCGAATTCTATCGAGTCGAGGATGCGTCGCCAGAGTGCATTCTCGGGTCGTTGCTATTTTTTGATCCTCCTCGTATGAGTAACAAGTCAGCTGGATCGCGGTCGATTATATGAGATGAGCAGACATGTATGCGGTGCGGAATCCATTAATAAGAGACGTGACATCGCGATGCAAGCATCGGCTGATGCAGAAAATAACAGACGCTAACACGAGCAAATATTATTGGATCGTTGTACATAAAATATTAATTGTTTCTCTACATTATTCTTACAATATGCAATAAATATACATTTTGATAATCAAATGACATATTTTCCCTAAATTTGTAGAATTATCACAATAACGTTATAAAAATTATAAATATATTATAATGTAATATATATATATAAGAATTATTATCTGAAAATTTTTATAATTTTCATGACCGAGTTATCTGATTTCTCCGTTAATTAAATGATGATTTTATAATTTTAAAATCTGTGCAACGACGATCCGCGCATGTTTGTCCTCGAAATTCAGTGTTGCGGAAGCGAATCCACACGGAAAGTCGGCGCAAAGGAGAGATGTCGGTCTCGTGTCACAGGCCATCTACCTGTCGTTCACACATGAGAACCGGCGTATCGTTGACACCTGTTCGAGCGGATAAATCACACATACGTCGTTGGTGACGTAACACACGCCCGGTTATGTCTGGCGTCTCTTTTACAAGCCGAGAGCGAGGTCGAGGGTGAGAGGTGGTTTTGAATGGAGCCGCCACAAGCACGGCGACACCCACCTGTTTCGTCGGTCGGCGAACTCCACGAACTCCACTCGTACAACTCGTATCCCCGCGTACATTAAATGTGATAAATAAGCATCGCGTTTCGATATAAGAGACCTCTATTGCGCTTTGCTCATTTTCTGCAACATAAAGAGATCAAAAATAATCGAATTATTTTATAAATAATTTTTTTCATTCTTTTATATATTTTTTTACATTATTTGTAAGATTAAAGAAATTTAGAATATATTAACAATTAAGTGATTAATTAAATCATTTAATTGTTAATACAATTAAAAAAAGAGATAATTTTTTATGCGAAAGTCAATTGAATATTAAAAATATAATTAAAAATAACTTTGAAAAATAAAAAATTGATAATATATTTATATTGCTTTAAGTGTAATATTGTTGAATTTGTTTCGCCGAATGATTATTAAAGTGGAAATAAAAAAGTTACTTTAATAAAAAGAATAAAGTTTTAAAATAATTTAACTTATCATAAAAGTTTTGTGTAAAATATTAAACAGTTTTAATTTTCCAACAAAATATTATATTTTTAATAAATATTTAAATAGCCGTTATCAAATCCACTGGCATATGACATAAAGTTTTTAAAAAGTTGCTTAAAAAATTGTATTACTTAATTTAATTGTGTTATTAATTTTTTATTTTTATAGTCGGTTTTTCTCGTATAAAAAAATATTTATTTTGTCATTTTTAAGTAATTTGTACGCAAATCTCTTTTTCAATTGTTTTACAATAGCATATTTTTACATCTATACAGAGTGTAACTGAATTTTATTGAAAAACTTTAAGACAGAAAGAAGTACCTGAATGTTTTGAATAAGGAGACTCATAAGCGTTAAAATGCTCTTTACTAATTGTAAGTTAGAGGAAAATCATTTTAGGTCGTATTTAAAGATCAAGAAGACAACATAATTTCTTTAAAGTGTATTTAATTATCACAGGATATATAATTTATAGTAGGCGTCGGTCTCTCTCTCTCTCTCTCTCTCTCTCTCTCTCTCTCTCTCTCGCGCGCGCGCGCGCGCGCGCGCACACACACACACACACACACACACACACACACACATTCCAATAAAGTATACAGCGTTGCATAGATTGACATATCTGTTCTAGTAAGATGATAGTGATTACATAGTTGTAAGACAAGGTATATCTCAAGAATATTTAAATATTATTAAATTATTATTATTTATTATTTATTTATTATTAGTTAATATTATTTAATATTATAACTAATATTATTTAAATATTTATTGTATATAAACTCTTATAATTCCGAACCAAGACTCTAGCGGTCATTGATTTCTTATCTCAACGTGCTTCCTCCGAACATCCCCTTAAAGTTTGTCGGTAAAGTTATACTCTATATATCGTAAGTACATATGTAAACATGTATATATAGCACATATTATATTCATAGCATATTGACGATAGATTTAAAGCCATTGTTCTTATATAGCTTAGAAATTTGTTTTCGCGTTCAATAATATAAAAGTTTAATAAATATCTTTAAATTAATATTATTCTTGATGTTATTTAATTTCTCAAATCAAAGTTTTTCTTAGCAATTTATATTTATGAAACTTAATATGCCTCCAATGTTTAAATCTTAGAAGATGAATTAATATTAGTCTTTTTATAAAAAATGTAGGAAGATTCATAATAAGAAACATTTATTTCAATTTTTCTAACGTTACAGGTATTTTAAGTTATTTTTAAGTATTTAAATTGTTTCAGTATGTTTGGTTTTCGAAGTATCTATAGCTTAGAGAAAATATTTAACTTTCGGTGAACCCGACGGATTTGTATTCCGCACATAAATCCGTCCAGCGAAGCGTAAAATTCGCGTCCGATTTTGTAGTTATGCTACCAGCCGCGCACCCTACGCGTAATCTAATATTTATACAATTAAGCCGATGGCGGTGGGCGAATGTCAGGGTGAAGGGACGCCTAACGAAACCTCGTTAGGCCGATCGGAGCGTGAAACCGTCGGTGGTGGTTTCAACCCTTCAAAATGGCCCCTTCCCTGAAAGATGGCCGAGCCTGGTGGAGTCTAGCTAATTTTTGCGAAAATTACACGAACAACCTGCCATGGCATAGGCATGTCAAGACGCCATTTTGCGTCAGCACCGCCTCCGTGATATACCTACTTCTGCATGTTGACTTTGATCTTCCCTTTGCGATAACGCACGCGTGTTTAGAAAAAGCTTTGTATAATAATAAATCTTTCCAAGATTATTAATAAATAAATATAAATAAGCTAAATAAATGTATATTTTTCCTGCTTCTTGAAAACAGTCTAACAGACAGATTTCGTAAATACGAAGTTCTCGATTAAGTACTCCATCATTCCAGAAACACAATTTGCATGTGAAAGAGTGACATGTTTTACAGAATTCAATTTATTTCAACTTAAAATCATTTCTTCTAAAATCGTACTCCAATTACTTTGTGACTCCTGCTTGCTGATGCTTATAGTTTCTCCCGCTTATAGTCGACTTAATAATTTCCCGGAGCATTTCGACGCAAGAAAGGGCACGAGAGTCATCTACTGGTTCGGGGTTGCGTATCATACGCAAGGATCTCGTTCCCAAGAGCATGCGGGCCACTTTGTTTCGGCAGGAGAACATCAAAGGACCCGCCATTTCTTCCTTCTCCCTCCCTCTCTCTCTCTCTCTCTCTCTCTCTCTCTCGTAAAAGGGAGAAGGGAAGAGAGAAAGAGAGTTCATATAATTTGCTTTTCACTTCGACGGATTTCAATACTATCGGAAATCTAGGAATCCATGCTTCCCTCCTCTCGTACCTTTTCGCTTCCTCTCACTCGGCAGTAATGGTGCACGTCTCTTCTACAAAGGCACGAAATTAGTTTTGGACGAGATTCGATTTTCTTCGATGGCTGGCATACGGGATCGAAAAGAGGCCGTTTAGCAGGATACACGATGTGACATCTGCGAGAAGCGAAGGCGACGAAGAGATGTACTACCGGAATGATCAGAATTGACATTAAGGAAAAACGATTTTTATTTTATAAGGAAGTGGTTTAGGCGCAAATTTACAGAGAGCACATGCAATTCATGCTGACATCATCGTATATCACACCGATGATGAGTAAGATCTCTAAAGAGGTGAGCTGATATGCTTGAATATAAATCTCTTTTGTTTTAAAAAATGCTGAAATGTTGTTCAAAATGAAGTAAAATGGAATTGTTTCCATATTATTATGATTTTTCATTAGAGCTATACAATTTTGTTCTTATAATCTCTAAAATATTGTATTTTCATATTTCGTAAATTAAAAAGAAAAAAATATATATAGGTGCAAATTATTTACTTTATTTTTTAGACTTTTAGATTTTATATTATATATACATGGTGATTTGTCGAAATAGAATTGAGATATTTTAACAACAAGAGAATTTTAATAAAGGACTGTCGATATTGAAAGAAAAAAAATATTTAAACTGGCAATTGAAAGTATAAATGACGCGATAATTAATGTATAATAGATTTTCAATATAAAAAGTATGTATTTATTTCTTGATTACATCGACAATATTTCTCTGATGGATATAATTAAGAAATAAATATATATTTTCTAATTACTGTACCGTTTGTACTCTTGATTGCCTTTTTGAATATTCGTTTATTTTCTGTTTTATTGGCAATGGATTACGATACAAGATATCAATTCTGCTGTTTGTAATTTATAATTGTAATTGGTCTGTGTAATTTGTAATAAGTGTATTAATGATTTTGTGTACATATACATGTATGCGAGAGTAAAGTAGATGTGTTATATCTCTTTAAAATAGTACACTTTAAGATTTGTCGAAACTTTAAATGATAATAATAATGATATAAATTTTATATATTTAAATATATTCACATTTCAATTCGAGGAGAACTTTCTTTTTAGAGAGGAGAGAGGTGGAATATCGAAGTAATTTTTTTTTTCTGAGAAAAAACCTATGCACTGCGATTTATTCGCAAGAAAAGAATTCTTGATAAACCACTGCGTTATCGTGCCGCCTTTGCTTGGAATATTGCGCGCAACTATAATAGCTGATGACGTTGCATGCACTCCACGAAGTTCTCCGCAAGCGGCTTTCTTACGGAATAAAGATCGACGTTATTTCTCCTTAATGTCAATTCACATAACTCCCGTGTATTGTACCTCATGGCGTCGATGTTCATCGTCTTTCGCTTTTTACATTGCGTAAACGTCACATTGCGTTCATCGTAAATGTATCCGTATATAAATGTACATGCATAAATTAATAGCATGTACAGAACTAAAACGTAATATAATTGGCAGGAGATGATGTTTCTCGAATAAAATAAACTGAAAACGTAGAGTAAAAAATACATTAATCTCGTATAACTACGAGAACTGCGAGATATTATGAGATGTTTTAGAGAAAAATTATTTGAAAAATTTAAAAATTAATATTTAATGTTAATATTTATATTAATTTAAACGATTTCGTTTATATGCATTATCGAATGTTTGACAACAGCTGTCGAAATATATAAAAAATTCAATATTTAAAATTAAAAAATAAAAATATTCAATATTTTATTTATAACTTTTTCAGTAATTAATATTATTTTTGTTTATTTTATTAAAAATAAAATGCATATTTATTATATAGTATACTTATTTATTAATAGCCACTGTCAAATTGTACATAAGATTATTATACATCAAATTCAGAAAAGATGTAAATTTATTATTAATTCCTCGTTGAAATAAATTTTTTAAAAATAAAGTTACGTTTTAAAATATTTTTCTATATTTTTTTATTTATTTTTTATAAGCGATCATTTGTATATTACGTTCCACTAGACGTCGTGTATAAATTTATAGAAAAATTATTAGCTTGAGTAATGTTTTAAGATAAAATCGAATTCTTTCTTAATAAATTCTTTATTGTATTAATTTAATTATGCATTGTGCTTTCTAAAAATTGCTTTATAAATAATAATTTGGACTATAACTTTAGACAATTTTAAAATGTTATTACGTATTATATTATATATATACGTGCGCGCGCGCGCGCGCGCGCACACACACACATGTATGTATGTATGTGTGTGTGAATAAATTGAATAAAAATAATATATAAAGAAATATTAATTATTAAATAAGTTCTGAACTGGCATTCCATATTTTAAATAAATTAGACGCTCACGGCAATAAATAGAAATGTCTGTATCTTATTTAAATCAACTCATTTTATTTAAAAGATTTTCCTAACTATACGCCTCAATTTCGCAAGAAAATCTTACAAAATTAATTAATTTCTTGAAAGATTTCAATTCTTCCTTCGCAGGAAGGCAAGCTTCGCAGCTTAGTTACCATTTTCCGTTGCATTTATTTTCCCATACTCAGTCAGAGGACGTAAAGAGGGGTCCGATTTCTGGCGTCACAGTTGCTCCACCGTCGTGGAAGAATCATGGACGCGCGAGTTTACGAGGTCGGCATGCAAACTCGCCTCGTCGCCGTCGCGAGAAAGAGAAACGAATCGCCTTTTTATTCCGTCGACAAAATCGATACTACTCGGCGGGGCCCGCCCGTGTGCCGACGTGAAAAAGGGTGCCGTGGCCCCCGTAGATGGATAGATGGATGGAATGACGGATGGACGGGCATGGCAAACATCGTACGACGGGATTTTCAAGGATTCTTTCCATCCCTTCTCCCGAGTACAGTAGTCGACAGCCAATGCTGAACTTAATATTGATTCGCGCCTGCAATTGAACAGTTACACAATATATATACACATATATATTCGTTCCAAAGTTAATGTAACATTTGCAAGATGATTTGTTACGTCGATACCAGGGAATTTCTAAAGATGAAAACATAATTGAAGAACTTGTTCAGATTAGGAATGCCAATTATTTGATTGCATGAAATATGAAACATATGAACAAAAATAATTTTGTATTAATATATAAATTATTTTATTAGATTTAATAATTATAAAAAAATTTATTAATATAAATATATGTAACAAAAAAAGCATTGTACTTTAATATTTCGATTTTAATTTAGTATCGAAATATAAATACTTTAAAGATTAGAAATGTTTTAAACTTTAAAACTCGAGCCAAAGTATAACAGCATGTATAGGGTGTATTCCCCTTAATGTCGCTTACTCATTGGAGAATCGTAAAAGCGAGCTGGTCATAAACGAAGACTTTGAAGGGTTGTGTTGAACGCGAAACACGATGGTGTCCATTACGATTTGTGCTTTAGATGCACGTGAATGGTGAATTGAATCGGATTTTGTGTGGACCAAGGACATCTATGAAGGCTTTTATAAGCGCATTACGCATGAGGCACATAATTATGAGATACTAAATTTATAGCAGATAAGATTATTATGATATAGTGCTCATATAATTTCTGTTTAATTAAATACAATGAATAGAAGAATTATATATAAATGTATGATTTTTTTCCACATTTGTTGAAAATATTTCCAATTGATATTTATTACTTGATAGACATTATCGGCAGCTTACAGCTGAATGCTCTTTAAAAATTAACGCAGCGAACTTCCTATGACTTACTTCTGCTTGAAATTTATCGAATATTGTAGCATTTCATGAAAAGAACATTTATAGATGAGAACATTTATAATACAATTTTTAATGTATTTAAATTTAATTATAATCATATAATTATATTGTTAATTATATGTCTGAGATAATCAAATAATTTTAAATACATCCTTATATTTTCTTGCTTTACTTTTAAAATTTATTTATAACTAATTATAAATAAATTATATCAAAAATAATATTTAAAAAACTATTTACAGCATATCTCTGAATAATTTTTTAAATGAAAATTCGCGAAGGATAGTAGAATAATGTATAAAATACAAAAAGAGGTGAAGTTTTTTTCAAATAATTTAATAAAAGAAAGTTGATTATGATACGTTGGAATAATGATAAAAAATATCAAATTTCATTAACTTTTTTTTATAATTATATATATCTATATATATAAGTTTTTGTATTAATTAAATGTTATAATATTAAAACAATATTATAACGTGTTTATATAAATTAAATAGAGCATAAAGATAAATATTGATATTGATGAATTATACAAAATATTTATTAAATATTAATTAATTATTGTTTTAACTACGCTATTGGAAGTTTTTAAAATTAATAATGCGTTTTTCTCGATTAATATAATATCGTTAACTCATCATATTCCAAATTTGAAATTGAGTTCAAGACAGGATTTGAAGTCGAACGCGAAACTTAGATTCCCCGCGAGAGTATCCCGCGATACATGCGTGAAATCACATATTGGAAATCGATCTCGAAATCCGCACTTCTCATACTTCTGGGATTATACGAGTGATCGATAAGTCCTTTTGCCAGCGTGCATTAATATTCGACGAGTTGGACGTCTGACGATTTCTTGGCGGATTTTATAATTCTACGTGAAGAAGATGGACGAAATTTTCATTGAACGATTTCGGACGTCATCGACCTCGAAATTGCTGGATACGTTGCTCGTGCAAATATCCACGAAAAAACATCTCGGTAACTCGCAGATACTCGGTCGGAAAAGACACGATCGTTGGATGCAGGAAATTGAAGGTTTTCGCGAATATAGGTGTATTTCGTGAGATTCTCCCGAAGTTATTTTATTCTTTAAAACTTAAATAAAATTTCGAGAAATGCTCGATGTAGTAAAATGTTTTATATTAAATATATAAATTTTATTATAAATAGTTATAACAATAAAAAAATTGAAATGTGATTCTTTTTAATACAAATGTGATTTAAAAAGAAAATGAATTAAATGTTATTAATATAAAATTATTCAGAAATAAAAAAGTTATATAATATAGAACGTATAATATATAATATAGAATTATATAATATTACAAAATTTATAATGATATATTTTATTTTATATAGCTCTCAAATTTTTAAATTAAACCTATTTACGAGTAATAATTTGTAAATAAAGAAATTTTAAATATTTGTATAATACATCAAATAGAATGTTACATAATTATATTTTATAGATAGTACAAATTTCACTCTGTATGACATCACTTGGCTGACAGTACCTTCTTCAAGAAGTATAAAATAGCAATAAATCTTGTCGAGAGGAAAATACCATTCTGTTCACACACCGACGGTCATTCAGTCGTCCAGGAAGAAAGACTGTGCTTTCCGAAAGTGGGTGCTTTATTCTGAGCAAAATTATACCGCGGCGGAGGTACAGTTATTGCGTCACGACACGTGAATCGATACGTTGGCCGTCCATGATTCCGCGGTGTAAAATATTGCCGAGAAATTGACGGTAAGCTACAGCAGATTATCATGGTCGCGAGATATTGAGCTACATGCTAACGTGTTCTACGATAACATATGAAGGATGTGAAGGATGTCATCCCCTTTGGGCGAAGGTAGGAGGGGGCGTCGACTCGTCTCGAAAATAACGCTGACGCAAGTTCCCGATCCTTCGTGATGCGCAACCGATTATTGTTTTATAGGATAGAGCAGACTAGCTAGTCAATCTCTCGATCGATGGAAATGGTGCGGCACGATATCGTTATCTATAGTATTTCAGGTAATCCCCCGATCGGTTAGAAATAAGGTATCCTGGATTATTTAACGTTGAGAATATTATTGCGATACTCGTAAAGACATAATGTAACTTTACGACAGTCTTACGGAATAAATTGAACGATACACATAAATCACGGCTGTTTAATCAATGCTATAAATTTATAAGAGAGTATGATAAATAAAAAACAATTAGATATTAAGCGATTACAACTTATATTTACTATTTTTTGATGTTTTAATCGTTATGCCTTATATAATAATGCAATCACATATGATTGATTTAATAGCTAATTATTACTAATAACAGATGAATTAGTCTTTTTGCTATATCTAAAAGTTAATTATCTTATGTTTTTACATTATCACTAGAAATCAATATTTTTTTTTCTCTCTGTCTCTCTCTCTCTCTTTCGTAATCTTTTTAAAAATTAGAAATATAAGAAAAATTTTGAAAAACTTAAATCATTACAAAGAAGACTTTATTTAAATTTTAATCATTGTGGAATTAAAAACGTCTAATTTCTAAAAAAATTCACATGATAAAAATTATGATTATCAACAATAAAAGTACAGAAAACAAGTAAATTTATTTGAAGAATGTATTTTAATTAAAAATATAATTCTAATTAACTTTTATATTTTAACACTTGCCAACGCATAGACGAGTTCACCCTGCGTAACGATAAACGCAGATGACTAGAGTGACACACGCTGGTTGAGGCCATCGTTGTTGACTGGCACGAAATAGGGACGGCAAGAGTGGTTGTGCAAGCGGTGATTAAAGTTATCGACCATAATGAGGAGCGGGAGCTCTCGAGTTAACGACTACTACTGGGCTAGTCGCAAGTCTTTACATTGTCGACAGCGGATACTGCGAGAGTTTAGAATGAAGCGAAATATACCACCGGCTACGGCAATTTTTGAAAAAAAATCTGCAAGAGCTGAGAATATCGGATCGTTTATTATCTGAAAATTGTTGATACAAAACTAGTATTTTATATCCAATAGTTTAATAGAAAACGGAGAAAAAGGGAAATAGAAAAATCCCAAACAATCATAAAAGAATAAAAAGAATACGAAGAATTTCTGGAAACCTTCAAGCTAAGCTCTAGCCAAGATCATCGATCTTCCGACGTTCCATTTTTCTTTGCTCATTTGACTGATCGATGATGCACCCCAGGTTTTCATAGCTATTGAGTCGATGAATTTCATAGCTGTCGAAGCACCTTCTTCGCTTCCGGCAACACGTGCTGCATTCGCTTTTTACACGTAGATCTTGTTTCGTAGATTAATGGTCTTAGCGTTCTCCAATATTATCAAAATATATAAATTATATTGGATTATCTTAATATTGGTAATATTATTAAAATTAATTTTATACGTACATGAAAGTAATGATTTTGCATGAAGAGATAGTCCAAAAGTCAAAAAGTAGAGCAAAATCTTTTTGTATAATATTTTGTACAATATTTTATCTAAAGAAAAATATTTATTATTACAAGTAAGATATAGGATAAAAATAGGAGGAATAAAAGGGAAGGATTATTTTATTTGCGCGTAATTCTTAAATTTTTTAAATTTTTGTAAAATTTATCGTTTGTTCGCGTGCGTTTAGATATTATTATAAACATACTCGTCGTCGCCGAGAATAGCAGTTGCTTGTTTCCAGTTTGTACATACACACACATACGGTAGCTTTCACAAGCGGGTGCGACAATGGGGTCGACATCATTACGGAAATATTTCTCTTCACCACGTTTTCCTCTCTCCACCAACTCTCTTCTCTAACCAACCATTTCTTCGTTGCAAAGGTCTCTTCGACGACGATACGGCCTTGTGAACGGGGCGCTCTAAGCTGCGAAGATCGCTCCTCATGAATATTCACCTGTGGCGGCCGAATTAGTCGCCTTCTCCCTCTTCCCCCACCATCCTTCTCGTTTGCGGTAACGCGAAACGTGCTATGAGCACCCTGATGCCATTTACGGAAAACTCTACAATGATAATCATTGCAGTTGCTATTTCGATAGATTGTTATATCTGTTCTCAAAATCACTCTCTGTTTTTCCAATTTCAGATCCTATGACATACAGACAGACTATTCTAAGTATTCTTAATTTCAATTTTTTTGAAACAAAGCAGTCTTATTTCTTTCTGTACTTTTTCTTTTTTTGTAGATTTCGGATCTTTTGAAACATAAAATATCAAGCTTCTAATAATAATTTCTCTATTCTTAATATTTTTCCTCAGTCTCCACAAAAGAAGAAGAACTAAATACAAGTTTGAAAATAATTTTGTTGGACCATCAAAATGATTATGTAAGACGCTCAAATATGATAATAATGCTGCAAAAAATTTTGAAATTTTAATAACCAGTTTGAGCCTGTTCAACATAATTATTTTGATAATTTAACAAAATTATTTTTTATATCTAGCTAAATTTTTAAATACTTCAGAACAATCATTTTTTTCCATGTACATTTATTTATAAATTTATGATACACATACAAAATGAAAATATCTAATCTATTGATTATATATAATATTTTCCGTTTTTATTGTATGTATAAACACGTAGTCATGTGATAAATATAGCATATAATAGCAGAAGAAGAAAAAATGGACGCTCAAGTGTATATACTTTTCTTATATCAATACAGTCTTTTTTCCTATATTGTGATTTAATAAACATAATGCTTTAAATTATCCTACGACAATTTTTATTTTATGCAGTCAAATAATATTATCGAATATGACGTATTTTTTCTGCAGAACAGAATGATAATGCATTCTCCGTCTGGCAACTTTTTCCTATTATTAAAATGTTTTCATTTCTTATGCAAACGCATCGTGCATATCTTCATACAATTTGCGTTATCTTGCAGCTAAATTTGTCACGGGTAGCTCGCTCTGTCTTCAATTTTTATATGCTTTTCTTTCATTGCTAAGAGATCTACTGTGTTGCACTGGAATAGCGGCAATAAGTATTATCTTAAACAACAGATATTTTACATCGTCTTCTTGGCGACTGATTTTTTAAAGCACTCACATTTTGATATTTAGTATATAATAATTTAGTATATATAATAATATGTATTGTATAATATTTTAGACCTTCGATTGTTGTGTTACGCCGCGATTGGCTCGCTAATCGCGAACCTGGTGGAAGATTTATGAGAAGCCGCGACAAAGACCGTTAGGAATAATTAAGGCAAGCTCATAATTATACTCGGCAGACATCTCTTTTCCGCAGATCCCACCCGGCAAGCTCCTTTCGAAAGCCATCAACGCGTTTATCAACCTCCGCTCCGGAATTTCGACGGCGCGTACTTCGTTATTAAACGTCTTGCTTCTTGTTATCCGTAGTTAAGTTTTCTGTGAAATGCAGAGGCCATAAAACTCTTATAACCACAATTATGTTAATATTTCATTTCATGCAAATAAATATACACGTACAAAAATTTACAACATTAATGAAAAATTCGAAAAAAGATGAAAATAGGGTTTGAGGCTTAAAAAAGATTAAATAAAATGTCTTTATCAGTGTACGACATTAATGATTATTTAATTACGGACTATTGTTTTATATAATTATACTATAACTATTAAATATAATATTTTAATAAATATTATTATAATAAATAAGAAGAAAGTGAAATATATATTTAAGACAAAAATTGCGATTCAATACTATACAGAAGAATGATTTCGTTGAAGTATTTAAAAATTTACCTAGCTACAGATCTGAAAATAATTTTATTAGACTATCAAATAATAGGAAACTCAAGCATGATGAGCAATACTGTAAAAAGTTTTTTATTCTAACGACCAGCTTGAGCGTTTTATATAATTATTATTTCGATAATGTAACAAAATTATCTTTAGATCTGTATCTAGCTAAATTTTTAGAAACTTAAGCAAAATTGTCGTATATGATTAAAATTCTATTTATATATTTAATGATAACAATACATTTGCAAAGCGTAGGCGCTATTAGAACTCATAACTACCAAGAACTGCACAAAGACGAAATGTTGTGTTTTCCAACTGGCAGTCGTTCAAATAAGCCCCCTTTTTGTGCGTCGCCGGCATACTTGAAATTGCCATACGGCTTATTACGGCGTTACACCCTTCAATCGCAAAGTTAGGCGCCATAAAAGCGTCGTGGTACGAACCGCGCCTCTCCAGACAATAAGAAAAGACGGTAGTTTCACGACGGATAGACATTTCTTCGGTCGAGCATTAAATAACGGTCTTGATAATTTTGTTGCATTAAAAAGTTTTGATCTCATAGCAAATGAGAAAACGAGAAAAGCTTTTTGAAAAGCAGTCAGTTTAAATTATATAAGAAATAGGGGGTATATATAAAATTATATAAATCTATATCTTTAATATTAATATTAATATATTTTTAATCTTTTCAATATAACAACAAAATTTTAATCAATGAAATGACTGCACGTTCTTAATGCAAGTTCTTAAATTAATGAGAATTATACAAAGTATTGCAAGAGAGAGAGAGAGAGAGAGAGAGAGAAATTACTGGAGAGGCAACTGCCAAGTTATATCTGGTGTACCTTTAATTTACTGCAAAATCGCAAAATGTATACTGGACTAGTCTTGTTCCGAGCACGAGTTGTTATGCCATCCGTTAAAATGTAGGTATATCGCAAAAATGCTGCGGTTAAAAAATGCAAGTCTCTGTAAGCGAAAAAATATACTTTCACACCGCACAACATAACAAACGCATCGTTGCATATTTCACTGTTATAAAAACTGACAGAGTCCAAACGGGGATTAGCGACGCGGTTTTGCAGTTTCTGCCTTTTTACATACACGCGCGATTTCCATTAAATGCTTTAGTTAAACTTTTTTACATTATTTCTCTACGCTAGCAAAAAATTTTAACGTAATTTTACGTTTATTATAATTACATTATAGTCAATAATGTAAACATTAAATAATTTATCGTAAATATTGTAGCAAAAATTGTGTTTTTTGCAATAACAATTTTTTAATTCATTATGATAAAATACATATATACATACTATTATATAAAATTATTTTTTTAGTTGTACTTTTAATCTAATTTCGAAGATATCGTGTAGTTTCGGAGATGTCGTTAACATTGCATTTAATAAATCTTGTAAAAAAAATTTAAATACATAATAATTTAAATAAAAAAAATATATATATATATATATAATTATATATTTGAAAAATAAGAAAAAAAATTAATAAACAAAAAGATTAAGAAATCAGACGAAACCGCGCATTATATAATAAATAAGATTTTTATTTAAATTATGATTCCGAGAAAAACAAAGATGAGATTTTTTCTTATTAATTCATTCAAAAGATTTCCCGTTAAACGTTTTTGATGTTAGATACCAATAATAATGATTGGTGATACACGTGGCGAATATTATTGTAAGTGTGCAAGGCAGTTCTCAATTGCGCACTTGGACGAAGGGCGTATCATGTCACGAGATCGTACACTATGATGATACATTTGGATTGATGGTGAAGAGGGAGAGCGGACCCGTAAAATGATACCTGCGAGGGGTGGCTCGAATGTTAATTGCCTGCATAATTAATGCCATTACCCGCGCCCAACGCTTCCTCGGTTGATATTAAAGTACATGGAATTTCTAGAGTATCCAGAGCGTGTGTATAGTATTTAGAACTGATATTTAAAACATTTAACCCTATTAGTGGTATATGTAACGACTGTATAATTATGCAAATTAATATAAATTTTCTTTTTTTTACTTATACATATTAAATCTGTTTATATATCAAGTTATACATTCAAAATAAGTTATTTTTTCTGTTTACATATGTAATTTTTTATTTATAAACTTATAATTGATCATTTTTTATTTATATACATATAAATAACACACACACACACACACACACACACACACACACACACACACACACACACATATACAAAGAGAGACAAAAGCTTAATGAATTGAACAATAGAGAGGAAAAGAACGGAGTATCGTTTGAATCATCAATCATCTTTTATGCATGCACGTATGTGCATGTGTACATGTATGTAGTTTAGCAAATAAGTATATATTTCTCATAAAATATTGTAAATTTAAATGAGGAATGTTAATTAAATTACAATTGATAAGTTCTCATTATTTCTTGTTGCTATTTTTTGTTCATTGCAAGAGTGAGTAATGTTAAATATAATTTATCATTGCTTTAATGTGAAATATATGGCGCTATTTATTAATTGGAATTGAATTGGCTTTATAGTAATTGCATAGTAATTGCATAGTAATTGCATCGCTCCAATTTAATCGAAATAGTTCACGTTGAGAAAAGCTCAATTATTATACAGTGTCCCAAAAATTATCAAATGTTATGATACATATATATATATATGTATATATGAAAGAGAGAGAGAGAGAGAGATACAATCTAATTAATTTAAAATTTTTATTTTTAAATATGTTTTTTGAATTATGGACCTTACTTGATTTAACTATATTTTAATTAATTTTTTTGATATTTTGTTATATTTTTATATTTTGTTTTAAACTGTTCTTTATGGAAATACTGACTCACCTAATCTATGTATAACCACACACGACATGTAATTGAGGGCTGTTTTTAACCTTGTCTTTCCTTTGGTTAAGGGGTGATACGTGATTAGATCATTCATTGCAATCCCCTGTCACGCACCGTTTTGCGGTTTACCGCGTTTCTCCACCTTTCTAGATCTATACTACGCTGGGGTTGCGCCCTCTTTCCTTTCCCTTTCTTCCTGAATTTGCGTAACCCCTGATATATGTGTCTCAAAGTTTTTAATTTTGTTTTTAATATCTATGATTACGTATGCAACATGATTATTAACGCGAATCAACTTCCGCGAAAAACATGGTAGATCGATGTCGAAAAACATACAATTTGCGATCATAAAGCATTCATTTTAATGACAGGGATGACGCTGTGTATTGTACCGAAACGAGGCGCTGAAACGGATGTGTCACATGTTTACGTGATATGTACGAACGAGATATTGTCAGTCACGCTGGGAACAAACTTCCTCGATTGTGCGATTGTTCTATAATTTTTCGCGTATTTAATATTTTAAAATATATAAATTATGCACAAATATGCGTGAAAACAAACAATTAGAAATGTATTTTATATAAAAAATATTATTTCTAGATTCTCTAATGATATAATTTAACAAAAAAACTTAAAGAAAAGTATATTTATTTATTTTAATTTTCTTGTATATTATATTTTTATTATATCCGTATATTAGATTCATCTATTTTTAAATTGGATTTGTATCCAATAATCCTATAAAGAAAAGATTTTTATATTATAAATATTTGTAAAAAATTCAAAATTCTCAATAAACATTGTGATATTGACCGCTATAAAAAAATTTTTAATTAGTATTGTGATATTATCGTTGTATAAAGTTTGTTTTATTATGAAATTTATTCGACTACACGAAAAACTTTTAAATTTGAATAAGCAATTGGAAAATGTGATTTATTTATGCTTCAATTGTTTAATGTTTAATTCACAATTTTTTCTTATAATGTAATAAATCCAATATTATGAAAATTTTATTAATTAATTTTCACAGTAAATTTCATTCGAGAACAAAAAGTTCTAACAACTTAATTTTTAATGGAACAAAACAATATGTCATAAATAAATGCCGTAATTATAGCATAGCAAAATACATTAAAATTTTTATTTTATCTTCGAATTTTTTAAAATTAATTGTAATGTAAAAAACTTTACAAGCTGCTTTCAACATAAAAAAGCTAGAAGATAATGATAATTTCCTTTAGGTTAAAAAAAGATTCGTAAATTTTTTTTGTGAACTAAAAAAAGTTGCTTTCATGAATTTTGTAATCGTGAATTTCCTGTTCAATAAAGTTCATTTTAGATCTATAATCAAAACAGAATTTTACATATTGGGTTCCAATTTTGATCTTACGATTCCAGTAATAACCAACAGATTTCACAGCGAAAATAGTGACTACCGTTCAGCTTGCAGTGGCGATAGTGATCGGACAAAATTTTCGAAAAGCACAGTCGGCATCGAGCATCCCCGAATCCCGGTGCGGAAATAACGACCATGAGCATGTATACTGGCGGAACGAATAAATGTTATCCGGCTCGCTTTGATCATTCATTCTGCAGGGCAGAAGCGGGCCGGCGAGTTCGCGGTACTCGAATAAGTGCGCTGCGAAGTACTAAATTGCGCTAAATTGCGGGGGGGATGCGTTAACACGCCCGAGTTACGTACCGCGTAGCCTGTTCTGATCGACAATCAATTTGATGCCGAAGAATTTATCGTGTACACAGAACAAAACATGCCACCCAGTATTGATCTGCGCGATTGAGGATGATTGTTTCAGTAGACAATTACTATTCAGTATTTTTAAATTGATACAAAACATTGAATCATGTATATAAAGTAATGTATTTACAAAAACTTATTTTATGATATAAATGCTTTTGTAATACATATTTACATATCTTTCGATAATTAAAAACAACCGAATCTTTATATTTTTGATATTTTAGAGATATTTAGAACAATCTTTTTATTTTTGCTCTTATTGTCAGTGCTTCTCTATTTAAATGACATAAGCATAGAATGAAAATATTGTTGCACTGAGGTTAAGCAAATCTTTTATTTTTTATCTTTTTTATCTTGTATTTTTTATCTTTTATCTTTTTTTTTCGTTTCCTCATTTTTCTTATAATTACATGATCACATAAGAGAAATGTGAAACAAAACAGAAGAAAATTTATTAAATATAATTACATTTAATTATATATTAAATATTAGGAATGTGAAAATGTCAAAAAATGTTATTAAGAATAGTGAGATATTCAATAATATTATCATGTAAATATGGAATTACACATATATACATGTGTATGTGCGTGCAGGCTTGCTGTCAAAAATTGAATGGTTTACGAAATAATTTATATTTTGTTCTGACACATTTTAAATAGGAATTTTAATATTTTATAAAATATTTATTTTGTAATAATCTCGTTATATTTTTATGCATAGAAATCAATAATGAAATCAACAATTAATTGACGTACATAAAATACGAATTGTTTAAAAATAATATATAATTTGCAATTTGCAACTACTGCTTTTGTGTGTGTGTGTGTGTGTGTATGTGTTTTACTTCTATAAAATTAATTTAGAAAGAATTTTTTGCAAACTGCATAGTGCACAGTAAGAAAAAGTATATCTGCCGCACAAGATGTGCAATCTTCCCCGCTCTAAAAGACAATAATTAATATATGTAGATTCTAAATCCACCTAAATCCACCTAAACTGTGTCTGCAATACAGAACCCGTAAAGAATTAATATTAATGGATAGAGAGAGTTAAACAGAATGCATTTTACATCAATTTTTCGTATTTGTCCGTATTTATAATCCAAGTATAATATTATTCTATTATTTTAAAAATCAAATATGAACCATTTTCGTCTTTAATATGAGTAGCTAGTTGCAATCGACATTCATTTCCCCGGAAAGGCAATCCTCAATGAAAGACTGTACCTTTTTCGATACCATGTTTATATTTGTTGATTTTCATAGAGACCCAACAAAATTCTTCAGCCAATATGTACGACAAATGTTTTTTTAAATACCGTCAAATTGAGCGACTTTTCGAAAAGCTTGAAGGGTTGATTCAGAGATCATATAAATTCTTTCCAAATGGAATTTATAAGGAATACTGGAAATAACCAACTCGCTTTGCTTTTTCGCTATCTTTTCGCTAAATTTTAACTCACTTGAAGCCACTCACGATTGAATTGTTAACAACGTTTGGTACAAGCGATGATCTCTTACACAATCGAATCGTTGGAGAATTTTGGATTCCCAAGAAAGAAAGAAGGAAAAGAGATGGAAGAAGAAATAAAAAAAAAGAGAGATGTGTGTGTCGATTTATTATTCACATGATTGTATGTCTTGAATGATATTCTTGTCCTATATTGAAAAGTTTAATAATATTTTTGACGTTTAAGAAAAAAAAAAATTATTTTCACAATTTTATTCCGACAAAATATAAAAGAATTTTAAAATAGAAAAATATTTCCGATTTTTAACTGTATTTTTACTTTTCAACTTTTCATTTAATTGAAGTAAGATTAAAGTACCATTTTGTTCTGAGAAATACCATTCTCTGCTTTCTTTCTATTACTTATACATTTCGCTCTTCTGTAAATTGTCTGGATATCGTTGATATGAAAACGATATTTTATACATAATAGTCTAATACTACATAAATATTATTCATTTCCCGTATAACGAGGTCACGCGACCCCAAGTGTATTACAAGTACAGACGGAGCGGCGACGATGCTTGAAATATTATCGCTTGGAATATTGTTTGACATTAGGTGCAATGCATGGTGTAATGCGCGGCGTAATGTGTAACTGAGTATGAATTATGCGCCGCGACAAAGGACTATACGCGCACCGGAATTCGAAATGGCACTTGCATCTCGCGCTGATTTATAACTGCGCGCTCTGCGGCATAGAGGCAAGCGTTGTTGGAGCACTTCGGCGCTAACTGACGGGATTGAATTGACAATATATGGATATATATGTATATACATGAGAGGAGCGGGAAAGTCGGCCGTGCGCGCCAGACAAATGGCGAGCCTTAAGTGGATTTGCGCTTTTTGCAATCAAATCTGTCACGTTCTACGAATTCGAGAAAATCCTCCGTGTCCGGGAAAATATCGTTAAAAACTGTATCAGGTAAATCTCACTCGAATTAGCGTCCATCGATAGCAATCTATTCCTTTTGATCCTAAACTTGTCGATATACAGAATGTACTATCGTAGAAACAGAGCCCCTAAATAGTCGTTCTAGATTTAGAGATATTATAAATGTACAGAACGCAAAATTGATTTCAGTCGACATCGATTATGCTTTGTGATATTGGCGAAATTCACGTAACATATTTTAGATAGCTTAGTGGAATGGTTTAAACTGAAAGTTGAGCACATGAGAAAGACATAGCAATAAAATGCACACACAACAGACGTATTGCGCAATTTATGTACGTCTTGTACAAGAACAGAGTTTGCAAATCTGTGAAATAACACTGAAAGGAGTAGCATCCAAATGTACTTTGTAATGTAATTGTTTATAAAAAATGTAACTTTTATTTTTAAATTTAATTCTTAGTGAATATTGAATGTAATTTGATTCCTAAATTTGTGTGTGATTCATAAACTTGACATTTTCTATGAGATAATACAGATATTGTATGTCTGTATGACATATGTACAACTTACATTTAAATTTTTTATTTAAATCTTTACACTTAAAAAATGATTCTTTTTTATATTCCTAGTCTATATTTATACTATTCCTTAAGTCTATACAAGATTGCAATTCTAACATTTGTATGCAATAATCTAATAATTTTTCTATTTTCATGAAATAGGTTTTATTGAAAGTCTCACGTGGAAAAATCTGTTTCTATATTATTTTTTTATTTTTTTAATTTCAGATTCATTTTATTACAGATTAACTTAGATAATCTTGTTTTTTTTTAAACATTTTGTTTTGTGTATGCTAAAAATATAATAATACAACAAATATATATTCAAAATACTGCAAGCATTTTATTTTAATCAATATTTGAATATTTCCGGAACTAAGTCAGATATTAAACTGTTTTTGATGAGTAAATGATACCAAAGAGGAATCAAAGAATAATAATTTAATAACTCGCTTTTGTTCTTAAGACGTTCAAATATATTGATTAAAACCGAATACGTAAAACAAGTAGTTCAATAAAGAGGTATAATTATATAATAATGTAGATACAAATTATATTAATTTTACTAGGTTTTAGTAAAATTTCTTAATTTTGTTTGCATGACTTCGTATCTTTTCCTTTCGCGATTTTCCGGCTGAAGAAATGGTAGCGAGATGGAAAGCTGCCGTGTTAACGGCGAATCGAGATGATATCTCGACATGTAGCAAAAAAAGTCACCGTGTCGCCGTCGGAATGGCGAAAAATTTGTCTCGGCATGTATGCAACATTGTTGCGTGCAGACCGCCGTAATGGCACAGCCGGAATTGCAAATATTCGTCCTGTGCCATTCTCACGAACCGCTTGTACTCTTCTATCCTCTTCCCTCCCTTTCTCTTTTTCTCTTTCTCTCGTTTCTCTTTTTCGAACAATTTTTAAGAAAGCTGATTCATTTTCTATTTATTATCTAGCTTTATACCATTCACGATTAATTGTCCTAGACGCTAGGACAGCTAGTCCTAAAGTTCCAAAAGACACAGATATAAAATACAATGGATAAAATGCATTTATATATAAGATAAAATAAAAATAAAATAAATATTAAAATCTATAAATATTGATTATAAAAACAAAGCGAAATATAAAAAATAAATAATACATATGTGTATTCGTAATGTAGAAAGTTGCATTAGATTTCTTTCTAAGCATCGTGCTACATTCGATAGAATGCGAGTTATATGCATCTCAAGAAAATATTCATTTATCTAAGATTTTTTTTCATATTGTCACGTTGTAATTTTAAAATTAAAAAATATTTAATTAATATAATAAATTTAAAAAATAATTGTGTCAAATGAGTAAAAATTTATTTTCCAATTATGATATAAAGAAATTATTAACAGATTAAAATACAAAAGCTACTAGATATTTAATTTGCAGCGCAACGACAGCTATTTGATTACATGCAGCACGGCAACAGTTAGTTGGCACAAAAGTGACATTTTACATGTCATTGTTACGTAATTGAAATTAACTTTGAATGGTGATTTTCGTCTCCAGATTTCGTCGCGAATTACAGAGCTCATTTGACGCGAGTTTAAGCGCCGGATTTACATAGTAAAACGCCGAAGCGGAAGGACGTGACACGTGCTCGTGCTCCTGCCTTCGATCCGCGAATTTCCTCCGACGAATAATCGTAGCGGAATACAAATGCGCGGTTGGTCGGCCGGTTATCTACGCCAGGAAATTAACTCGATTGTTAACCCACATTCACGCACTCTATATGAGAGATAGCGATGCACAGATACTGTCAAGCGCTATGGTTTCACGGAGTTATGGCTTACCTATGCATGGTGACACATTCGAATCTGAATCAATCGACTGCAAATCAAAGCCGTACTTATCGTGATACATGCAATTGATACGTAGTTAGAATGTACGCGCTTTTGCGATCCGAAATAATGTCAGCGAACGCGATTGCAATTTTTGATTCCGCGTGAATAATAACTTTAAGTAAATAGACAATTTTAATAGAGAATTATCTTTGGCACAAAACAATAAGTTTTCAAAAAATGAAATTTATCCAAAATTTGAATCATCTGCGACGAATACGACATTCAATTTGAGTTTTAAGGCACCTTGTATCACAATTGAATTTATCGTCATAAGCACATTTTATAAAATATTCAGGTCATTAACAAAATAGAAGACGCTAAGAGTCATAAATTTAGATTTGTAAATCACAACCTCTTTACAGTGCTCTTTCACAGCAAATAGCTCGACAACAAAATAGAGCTATACATTGTACTGTCGCAAAAGAAGCAACGTAAAAAGTAACATCGGCGAAAGTATGATCGTGAACAAACAATACATGCAAATCGTGACATGCTTACTAAATTAGCCGCGAAACGTTCTTGAGAAAAGCACGAGAAGCCGATATTTCAATCTGTGGACTTTTATCGTTGTATCGATCTAATACAACATCATTGTTGGAAATTATGAATACCATTACATTTGTTCCTCTTTTCTTTCTAAATTTGTTGTGTTTAGCAATGAATTAAAGAAAGAATTAAAAATATTTTTTTATATTTTTTTAAGTCCTGAAATATAATAATATTTCTAAAATAAGTTTTTTTTCTTTTTTTTAAACTTGACAGATATATTACATCATTATCTTATCTGTTTTACTTTAAATATAGTTACATTTTTTTTGTTTCTTTCTTTCAATTTCTAAGTTACTATTTCAAATAAAAATATTAAAAATAATTTTTCTTGTGATATTTTTACATTATATGTTTTCACGACTTATGTTCGGAACTGTATTAGATGAAATCAAATTGTTATAAATATTTTTTATATATTGTTATAACACGATTCTAAAATAACAGATTATTAATAAATATTTAACTTCTTGTGACATCACATATTGCAATTAAACTCTCGATATGATTTCCATCAGTTCTATTTTTGTGTTTGGAAACAATTATAATAGCAAAATATACAATTATAATAGCAACAACAATGCGCTGCTTTAATTAAAATTTAGCTGCAAAACTTACCCGATGATAGTTCTTTTGTACCGTGTGTTACGATTATGTATACTGGAAATGGTTTGCGGTAGGCGATACCGAAACTTTGCCATATAATTTCCCATGGCCAAGGGGTGGAAAAACACCGTTGCGATTATACTATAGAGATGAGAAAAAGCGCACGGCCAATAATGAGGATTTATATCGCGCGGTGTTATCTTGCGCTTATAATTACAATGGGGTGTAACACCACTCCTGAGAGCATCTCTCCTCCAGGTCATACTTAACATCGAAAGTCACGTGCCATCGTGCGACCGGAAAGATAAGCTACGTGCCGCGCTCGCGCGCGGAAGAGCGGAAATTGTGCGTTTCTCGTATTCGGAAAGGAGGAAAGATGGACCAGTTTTCCCGTCGTCTTGCATTTCAGAGTGATGCAGAGAAAAGTAATAATCCTCTTATTCGCGCGCGCTGCCGCTCGACGAGGTAGATTGTGTTGCGTTGCGAAATAGAGCCTGATAACTGTCGCGCGTGCGCGCATACGACGCGCGAAGCGGATTACTCGCTCCGCTCCGCGTTTCGTATTGTCGTCGCGTCGCGGCGATTCCAGATGATCTCATCCGTTGCATTTTTCATCAGAGCCATCCGTTGGATTTTCGGGACTGAATGGGATGAATTTTATTATAAGATAAAGTGGTACACAAAATTTCGATATATATACAATTTTGATCGGATTATGTATAATAATCGGTCGAAATAAAAATAAAAATATTACCATATAAAATGCTAAAAATGTTGTCTACCGTTTGCTGCTGTAGACTCTCCAGCTGTGTTGCTATTTAATGGCGCAATAGACAACACGTTTAAAAAAAATAATGGAGATTTGTGTAAAACGGGTGCACGCTTTATAACACAAATCTGTGTCGTCTCTCGTATATCCGTTGCAATCTCATTATCTCCGAACGTAATTCTCGATGCAGATTTAGCTCGTGAATGACGTGAATCTGCGCACCGAAGGGTAAATAATCCCATTATCCAATCCGGGAAAAGAGATACTGCCGCCAGGGTGCCAGATACTGCCTGCGGGAGGGTGAGAGGAGAGATTTTACCGCGGAAATCCGTAACGGAGAGCCTGCAACACGAGAGAACGGACGATGATACTCGGTTAAATAGGGAGCGAGAAAGAGAAGGAAGAGTGAAGGGAGCGGGGATTGAGACGGACGGAAGAGGGTTGAATTAGCAAGCTTCGTAAATTAGGGGCGACCCTTTAGGCCCTTGTTTAATTTAGCGAGTCCGGCGTCAGCCACCAAGATACACACGTTTTACAGCATTCTCCCTCTCATACAAACCCTGTTTGCACGAATTCATGTCAGCCTAGGTTATGCTGCATACATCCGGTCGCCATACTTTGGTGTCCTTCAAAAGACAGACAGTCTTAAGGACACCATCGCGGTTAAAGTCGCTCGTTAGTAATGTGAAGCGGGAAAAATAATAATAATAATATTTCTTTTTAATATATGATTGCAACTGATATTGTGAACGTCACTTTAATGTAATATTTGCTTAACAAAAGAGATCTGTTTCATTAGAATATTCCACAAAATTAAAATTTTTGAATCCTATACTTATATGTAATAATATACATTGTAAAATATTTTTTTTTGTATGTGTGCGCACACATGAATATGAATATGTATATATTTATGGGTATGCGTATGTGTCAATATCTGTAATAAATAAAAAACGTAATAGATGTTCGGAATAATATTTTTTTCTTAAACCAAATGACTGTGAACACGAATATTTTTGTCTACGTTGTTTTAATTTTATAATGTTTGTACTTTGAATTTTGCGGAGCGAAAAGCCAACAGTAAAAGGGAAAAGCATACTGTAATGGCAAAATGTTGCATTTTCTTAATCACGTTTCAAAAGCGGTGCGCGAAAACGGCGCAAGAGCACTCGCAAAACGTGAAACGAAATATGATTTACCGGAGAAAGAGTTCCCTACGACGTTCGACGCATATTTTTCCCGCATGTGAAAAGATTTCACAAATTATTTTCCGTATTCGCGTGTAAAAAGATATACGGTATCTGAGTATAAACAGAAATTTTTTTTTTTGAATGTGTGAATATTAACACAGTTACTGTTTCGTTCGTATAAATAACACGAAGAGAAAATCTTTATATACATTTTCGATATATCGGCACTATTTTTTATTCGCGTATACGTATTTTACTAACAATAAGTATTTATCAATAAATAGAACACATGCAAGAATCGAATATTTAGTTTTTAAACTTGTATATAAATATACTAGCTGAAAATAATTTTTTCATCCATATCAATTCTTGATACAATTTTGTTTCTATTAATGTTAATAATTAAGAGAATTAAGAGAATTGCATTTCATTGAATTTATACAAAATTTGTAGTATTAGGAAAAATTTTATATTATTGTATCACAAGCAACATAAATCTCAAAAATTCTCAGAGGTTTGTATGAATTACTGTCAAAAAATATTCAATAAAGAAGAGAAGCTGGAGATAATTCTAATTTATGCTAATATTCAGGAAAATTCAGTAAGTTTAATAAATTGACGTTTATAAATTTATTAATTTATAATTATATTATTATATTAATTATTTATTAATTTATAATTATATTATTTAATTGAAAATTCTAAGTTTTTTTTAANATAAATATATCACACACACACACACACACACACACACACACACACACACACACACACACACACACATACACACACAAAGCATCTGTGCAATATAATGTACGATATGGCATACTTGGAAAGTATAGATCCGCTATAAAACTTTAAATGGCCAAAAGTACACTGACTTTTAGTTTAAAAACTACTAAAATGGAAAATGTTTCCCCCTGCAATGATAATGTGGGACCAGCATGACGGTTTTCCAACTCGTATTGAACAGCCCATATTATTCTGATTGTCCATGACGTACATGTTTCATTTGATTGAACCTGTACGCAAACACTTGTTAGTTTGTTTAACTGAATTTCACATCACTACATCTTTTGCGGTGAGAAATGTTATAAATGTTTATAGCACGACATTTACAATGTTAAATGATATGAAAAATAGCAATTTCTAATTTTGATCAATTATTCTAATTAGCAATTATTATGTGCAATCAATTTTATTTGAGATCATTTAAAAGCGCGGATCACAAAACTAGTTAATTACGAACTGAGAACGATGATATTCATTCCAAGGCACATACATATATATATAAATCCCCATTGTGTCAGAAAATCGCACGCTGCACGTCGATTTTAATCCTTTCAGCAGAGGAAACGAGTCATAACCGCCTCGACGTGAGATTGATCTCCTGGTATGGAATTATTGGAAATGAAGACCATCTTTCCCAAAAGCATTTTTATTCCTTTCTTCTTTCTTTTTTCTCTTTTCTCTTTGTCTCTTGTTTTAGCTTTTCTCTCTTCCTTTCTTTCTCTATCTGCTGTGTATCTCTTATATTTCTCTTTTTCTCTCTTTGTGTGTGTGTGTGTGTGTGTGTGTGTGTGTGTGTGCGCGCGCGTGCATAAATTATTAAGCCTTTATGAAATATAATTAAGTAAAAAAATTTTTTAATATACTGTACTTATATATTTATTATATAAATAAAGCATTATATTTCATGTTTATATTTTTAATGTGTTAGATTCACAAATTCAGATTTTAAATATACTTTTCTGATAAGAATAAAATAATATTTGATGTATCTCTCTCTCTCTCTATTTTTTGGTTTTATTAAATATTATAATATAATGTAAAACACTCTTAATAATATAAAAAATATAAGAAACTATATTATTCAAGTATTCACAGGTAAACACAAATATTTCTTAAAATATATTTTATATCCGAAAATATTTTCATCCCTTTCAGAACTCCATCAGAAATATTTACATTCTTCTTTTATTATTCTTTTATTATTGCGATAATAATATTGTCCATTTAAACAAATAAGAGAGTAAAAGCTTTGTAGAAGTAATATATACATATAGACACATATGTAAATAGCATAAAATTTTAATTATACTCGTATAATTTATGTGATATTAACTTTAATTTTTATATAATTATAATTATTATTCAATTGAATGTTTTAATTTATAATGTATAATTGAAAAAACAAACAAAGATAAATAAAGGCTCTCGAAAATTAAGTAACGAATTAAGGGCAATTAAGAGTCAACGCAATAAACAAGTTTTTTTATAAATATATAATTTAATAGATACTGATTACATAATTAACGTAAATTAATACAAACGGACGTCTCGGCTTATTTTTAAACCCTCTTCAGTGATAAATTAAATCAGAGATTTATTGATATTGCATCACCCACGATTTGATTACATTAATTATATAATCAGTATCTATTAAATTATATATTTATAAAAAAAAACTTGTGCACGTATTGATTCTCAATTGTCCTTTGCTCTTATTACGTAGTATATTATAGTATATTATAATTTTAATTCTTTTTACATTTATAAATATTTGCTAAATAAAACGTAAATATTTTTCGTGTTTTGAGGTGACTTCAATCCTCAAGCATGAAATATGTGCATTTAACTCTACAATACTTTCTCTCTCTGGCCGTCTGGGATCTAAGGGTTTTACGAAGTCGTAAGTGCCCGAAGTGAGAACAAAGCCACCGTCGCGTAAACTGTAAGCCGCCTGGACGGCAAACTTGTGAAATTGTTAAGCACCGGGACATGGACGGTCTTTCCGACTGAAAGCTTCGCAAATCTGCCCGCTCGCGAAATTGCTTCCGTGGTCCACCCCCGGTCGTTGTTAATATTCCTCAATACTTTGCGCGAGAAAGTCGATAGACGCTATCATATAATAGGCATAAATTTGAATAAAAACGAGAGGATGATTTTACGAAAAACGAGTGATGGCTCACAATTATTCATATTATTTATAGGACTCGTGATTTCAAGATAAATTTTATGAAGAAGAGATGTCAATTACGTCTGTAAATCAACCGTAAAAACTATTTTTGTATTCGATTTGATCCGGTACCAAAAATTTCCAAGTTTGGAGACATAACTGACAAAATATTTTTTAATCTTATAAATGGGAAAGATAACAGTATAATTGAGATAATTTCAGAGTTCAAAGATTAAGTATGTATAAATCGTGATAAGAGTGTAATCGCGAGATTGAGAAAACTTATTAAAGTTAAATTAATGAAGCGTTTTCTTCTTACAGATTGGCTACATATACACGCGATAAACTCTCTACTTAATTATGCAAATTTTTTTTTACAGATATAAAAATTAATGTTTTGAATTCTAAATATAAAATAATTTTTTTAATTTTGTACATATATATATATATATATAT
>JANQDE010000063.1:754633-778196 GCA_037157785.1 Cephalotes varians
TTAATTTTGTACATATATATATATATATATATATAACAATTATAATATATAATATTGTGGCGATTGCATCACCACTATTCTTTCCACAATTAGAGAATGCGAAAATGTTCGTAGTTTTGAAGATATCGCGAGAATCGAAAGGCACATGAACATACGTCAGCGACAGCTGATCTTAGAAAAAAAGTAAACACATATCGTGCGGAGTATGTTATACTAGCCGGTATAACGTGGACAAAAACAAAGACAACGGTTCTGAAATTCGAGGAAATTCAATCGATTGTCTTTAACGAGCAATGCACGGGCTGTGCACTGTTATAATTGTACATTGGGACACACGCCGACATGATGCGGTAACGGGTGTCACGATGGTCGTGCGATTCGAGACGCGCGGGCGATTTGGCGTAACAAAATCATGTATTAACAATCGATAAACAAATTTAAAAAAAGCCTTCTAGAAATTGCTGGAAGAACACAGCCGCGAAAATAAGGTCAGAAGATCGATCGCGAGCGAATAATCGAGGCATTCAACCGACGAATTCTATCGCGAGTGGTTGTATTACATTGAGCTAAAATAAAGTTGTGAATTCTGAAATCGAGAATAAAAGTCCTTTGTTCAGGCTCATTTTGCAATCCTCGGGCGGACATTAACACATCTATCCCCAAAATATAATTATAAATATATAAAAATTATCGTAATAAAATTAATAAATCAAAATAAATTTATAATAATCGTTAAATAAATTGAGATTTCGGACTGAAATATTATATCCAATAATTTTTAATTTAGTTTAATTATCAAATTCAGATCTTTTTGACGTGAAGACCGGATATATCAAACAGTTGAAATCTGAAAAAGTTTAAATTTAATATATTTGAATATTGTAGAGTTAATATTCCATTATGCAAAACACACACACACACACACACACACACACACACACAATTTCTTCATTTATTTAAATAACTTCGTAATTTTATCGTTTTCCTCTTAAGATTCTTATTCATTCATCACTATTACCTTAGATCGTAACGTCAAAAAAGAAAAAATATATAATAAAAATTCTTGAAAAATATATCAAAATAAAAATATGTTTCAATAAAACAACACTTACAATCGATAGAACCGACTTTATAAAATATACCGAAACTCTCTCCTTTTGTTTCGTTAATTGATAAATAACCATATATGTAGAAATAAATTATGCATAACTGAAAATTAAGCTATATTCACAGCTACAGACTGTCAAATTAATAATATATAGAAATAAATATGATTTAATACAACTTTATAAGCAAACATAAAATATGATTTAATTCTTCTTCGAAACAAAAGGATAGTTTTTGGTATACTTTATAAGTCTATTGTATTGATTGCAAATGTTGTTTTATTAAAAGTATTTCTATTTAAATATAATTTGCAAGAATTTTTGTTGTATATTTTCTTGCTTCTGACTTGTAATCTGAGTACGTTAATAATATTAGTAATATTAATGATGAGTGAACAGAAGCCTTGGAAAGATGGATTTAAAATATTTTGAAGATATGTAAATCTTTCAATTATGCTGAACATTTAAAAGAAGAGAAAGAATGTTTTATACAGTGTTATATAAATATGGATTTAAAACGCGTTAAAAAAATGAATGCAATTTCAACGTTTGTGCGCGTGCTCAGTTTTTCTCTGTCGTGTCTCTTCTGCCTAGCTTTTGAATAGCGCAATTCATATCACGATTCAAAGTGAGATATAAGCGACAGGATGTTTGCAACTTTCTGTGGTTTGGGATCTAATTAAAGAAAAGGTCGGCGTTTTAATTAAACCAATTCGGGATGTATGTCGCACGCACGCACGCGCGTACGCACGCACGCTCGTTTATACGCGCGCACTGCGCTATCAAGAGATCTAATTGGAAAAGAAGAAAGACGGTTCGCGCGATAGTACTTCTGAAACTCCTGCCACTGGCAGACGGGCAGCTTTTAATTAAAAACAACTTGCCGCTGTCGACTGGACTTGGTCGTATCGTGCGCGACGCGTCATTAATCGCTCGGCCTGCCCCGCGTAAACAGTCGGTTAATCGGCGCTTTCGAAATACGCTTACATTTCGTATGCAACGACCTAATTTATTAGCCAATCGTTTATCTAACAGCTCGTTATTACCCACGTGTCAACCGCAACGATTGCGAAAATAGTACGCCCTAAAAGGGGTTAACATATTCCCCCTTCTCGTTCGCGCATTAATTATACTAATGCGACTTCGAGGTCTCTTAAGCTCGGTATAAGGGTTCTATAAAAAATATATTTCCTACCGTAATAATATTTTCCGCCGCTTTCATATGCATTAACACACATCACACCATCTCACTTCGAGTTATTCGATATGAAGCGTGTCATATTCGCGCATAACTCGCTAATTAGTGAGTTTCCATTCATACCAGAGTGGACGGAGATTAATAGGTTCTCGAAGCTAATTTTGATGAGAAAGGAGTAGAATTTAAGTTTTAAATTCTTGACATTTTTGCTCAATATTTTGTTTATGTATAACGTAAATTTCGTTTTTCTAGCACGATTGACGTTGTATATTTCAACGTGCGTTTTATGAAATAACGTATTTTTATAGATTTAATCGCACGTTCTCGTTGCATACGAAAATTCAGTTGATATTAATTCTGATATCAAAGTGACATTTAATTAAACGGCGCTTAATAATTTAATCTTTCAAAGGTTCGCAATGGAGAGCCTATTAATAAGCGGATGTACTAAAAGCGTTTAATTAAGTCTCTCGAGGACCTTAACTTTCATCTACTCATTTTTTTAATTCGTTTATACATGTTTATACATGTTTATTTGTACATGTTGTCTAAAACATTGTGCAAAACGGCGTGTAAAATTGATTAAAGAGAAGCGCCAAGTTTATTATATTCGCGCGGTTGCACGATGGTTATCTTCGCTCGCTTACCATTTTGGTTCCTTCATTATTTTCTCTACTTACTCTGAAAGTGTTTTATGTTTAACTGATTAACGTAATCGGTTTATTTTAGTTTAATTAAGCTACGACGAAAATGCCTGAAGAAAGGATTTTCTCTGATTCACGCCGAGTAGATTTTATGTGTATACTTTGAATTCCTGTAAAAAGTTTCAATAAATTTTAGAGGACTTCATTCTTTAAAAAGAATTTGGTTATTATTTATTACTAGTTTTATTATTATTGTTTTTATCATTTTTCTATATGATTATATAATTATTAAATGAGATGAGAAATATCAATGTTAAAAAATAAGTTCAGTTTTTTCTGTATTATTTTTAATTAGAGTAAATAAATATTTTTTTATCTTATATATATATATATATATATAGATAGCATGCCTTTTAAAAATGCAACTTTATTAGATGAATAACTTGTCCATAAATATTTATAGCTTAAATATATGTAATAACTATATCTTGGATTAATTATTCCATTCAATCAGTTTATTTTGCTTTAATTAAATTATCTCCACATCTCATGGGAACGACGCGTAAATATTGGCTGCAGCCGTCGCGTTAGAAGCCTGTCGGTCGCTTTTATCGGCTGAATAAATAATTAGCCGTATTATCATCGCGGAGAACGAACGGCTGCGCGCGATGAAAGGCGGTAAAAAACCGTACGTGGCGAAAAAAAACCGACCGACCGATCGCCATTGTCTCGAGGGTTGCTTTTATTTTCCTTTCTCTCTCCCCTCCTTCTCTCCCTTTCTCACTCCTCTCTCTTATTCTCTCTACTTCTCTCTCTTCACCGTCACGGTGGGGCCATTCAGTCGCAATTAAGATTATTTATTTATCGCGTTTGCAACGAAAGCTTCGATGGGTCGAAGGGTCTGCCTTTCCTCTTACTCTCTCTTTCTACCTCTCTTTTTCTGAAATATCGGTTTGCATTGTCGGTTTACGCGAGCATTTCAGTTGCAGATGAGCACATTTTTGTTTCCGTTCCAATATGTATATATATTCGAGTATATATATATATATATATACTTAATATATATACTCGAGTGCATATATATATCCCGTTTCTTCCGCGGAATTGTCTGTCGATTAAATCTGCATTCTCATCTACGGTTTTCTTCTTTCGTACTGAGGAGAGATTTATCATGATTCAATCGCAGAAATTAGCAACGATAGTAATACAAAGCTGTGGAAATCTGTTTGCGACAATGTTCTTTTTAAACTCAATAATTTCACAATATTCTTTTAATTAACAATATTCTAAAACTTTATATATTCCTCATATATTTTTAAAAACTTTATAATACTCCTAAAAAAAAATTTTCTTAAACTACTTTTAAAATTAAGAAAAGATATTTGCTGTGTAGTTCTGATGTAGTTCAAAGATTGAATGATTTTGCACAAAAAAGAAAACTATACTTTGCTTGACAACGTTTCTTTTCAATGATACTTTGTAAGAAATCGAAAGAATAGCGATACGCGATAATGGACCATTAATCTGTTGCAATGCTAGCAGCTGTTCCAATATTCAGACAACCAATCGGAAACGCGAAGTGAGAAAAATAAGGTAAGAGGATACAATAAGAAATAGAAAAAAATAAAACTTTTATTAAATTAAATCTCTCTTTACTTAATTCTCTCCATATAATGTTCAATTTTAATATGTATTTCATTACGTTCGGTTTTTGTAAAACAATAAATCATTCAAACATTCTCTATTCATTTTTCGAGCATTAAATACACATAATGAATTAACTGATATTATATGCGTTCTTTATTATTATATTATTATATAGAGAGATAAATTTATATAATATGTTAAATCAAAAATAAATTGTAATAAAAATATAACACGCGAGCGCATATATACGTGTGTTACCTATACAAATATTTAAATTTAATATCAAAATAATTAATCAAAATAATATTATTGTAATAATATTAATTACACGTAAAAATATATACAAGACGTATTTTTCATCACCATATAATATTAAATTACTAAAACAATATTTAATACACTATAACAATAAATATACTAAAAACAATGTTTAATACATATTCTGACTACATATTAATATTATATAATAAAATGATATATATATATATATATATATATATATATATATATAATTGCTAATAATAAATAATATAAAACACATTTAAAAAATTTTCTATTTTATTTATTGATAGGAAAACGTTCTTTATCTCTGCAGTTTATTATCTGAATCTTATTTGTTTTTGTTGGTCATATTAAAGTCACGCATTTAAATTAATCGTTGCACTGTATTTCAAACGACATATTTTGAAAAAACTTTAGAAAAAATATTGAAAACGTTTTTTTTTGAAGAAAGTAAGCGTAACAAGTAGATTGAAAAGTAAAGAAGCTAATTTTGATGAACCTCGCCGTCAAATCGCTCGAAAACCTGATGTAAAAGAGGTAAGTAAAGCTACGTTAAAATCTTAGAACGGTAAATCGAAGTACGAGGGAAGATTAATCGCTGGAGTTGTGCGGGATTAAAGCGAGCTTAATTTCGAAGCGAATCGCCGAGATCTAATCTCTCTAGTTGGCATCGTCGGGATATATCTTTCGTTGCATCGTATCGCGTTTCGTATATATTTCACCTTAAACGCCGCTTCTCTCTCTTCTAGTGATATTATAACTTGCGCGCGTATCTCCGTCATACTTATTAATCTTATTTCTGTCTCTCTTTCGCTTTTCTCCTTTTCCCTTACATTTCGCAGACACTTATTTCTTTGTCGTTGCGTATGATGGCGCAATTTGCAGATTCTCTTAATTGTTCCCGGCGAAAATTCCGTTGTGGAACCTTCCTGTTTTCGCTCTCGCAAAATTGTAGATGAAATTCTTCACGCCTTTAATATTTTCTATTATAATTTTAGATAAAAATAACAAATTCGATATTAGTATTGAATTATAATTGAGAAGTTAAATAAATTAACAACATTGAAAAATAATACCTTGAAGAAAGAAATTTGAGTGTAAAAATGAATAAAAAAATAGTATTTTGAAAAAATAAATTTTTAATCTTAAGAGTAAGCAATTAGAATAGAGTTTAAGTGAAAAATAAAACTTAGTTATAAACAAATAACTTATATTATAGTCACTTATATTATAGTGATCATATATTTCTTTGAATATTTAAATATTAAAGTGAAGAGAAAATTCAACAATTTTACAATTTGTGACGATAAATATTACCTCTTGCCTGAAATGGTAAAGACGCCCAGAACGGAATAAAGAGAGAAGGGTAAACCCTGGGATGATATTTTCACAATAAATTTTTTACAGTGTTTTAAAATATTCTTTAGCATTAGTATTATTAAATTGTTTGGCAATTTAATTTGTAATATTACTATCCTAGTTTTAGTTTAGGATTGCAGTTTAGGATTTCAAGATTGAAAATTAAATTGGCGCGCAGTTTACAGAAATGAATGTACATAAATTCACATTAAAATATTATTAAGCACTAAGATCTAGTTCACAAGTCAAACCGAATAAGACATTTTCCTAGTTGTGTATTCACATATCGCTCTAGTTTCTTATTTTTTGTAAAGAGAAAACATTTTAAAAAATATTAAAAGAGCCGTGTTATTCCTAACAACTCATTTCATCATTTGAATTGAATAGATTAATAAGATAGATCAAAAAAGGATTTACATTCTCAGATAAATTCAAATATAACTTTTGCAATTACTATATTTTATTGAGAACAAGTGAATCGACGAAATATCGTTAAATAAACCTGTAAATAAAGTTTAAAGGATATTTTATATTTTTTATACTTTATATTTTTTATTATATTTTATACACTTTTAAACAGATTCTACAAATTTAAAATTTAAATATCTTTCTTATCGACGAAATATCTTTCTTGACGACGAAAATAAACAATGGAAGTAAAAGCTAGATATAATAAGATTCAACTTCTTATGCTATTACCATACTTTTTCCGCAAATGCAATATTACACTTGCAGTGATCAATTGTAATACTTGCAAGCACTGCACTTTTTACTAATGGAATCATATAATTTTCAACACATAAACCGATTTATTTCATTATTTATGCATAAAAGTGTTAGGACGAAATTGTTAGAAAATGAATGCTTTATAAGATGTTTTATATCTTATTATATGTCAGAATATGTCAGAATATAGTATGAAATATTCCATAAGCTATACACTTTTTAATGATATTACTTTAATACTTATATCGTAAAAGAGATTTATCTTTATCATAAATGCCCTTTACCGTAAGAGAGATATATTTTTCAATACATTTTGTTAGAGAATTTCTTATATAGTATATAAAATATTTATTTTATCCTGAAAGCATACAAATGTGAACTTATGACAAATAATGTTGCTTAGTGAATATGTACATGACAATTCTTTATCGATGATTGCAAGCTTTATTTATTTCTTTTACAAATATGCGAAAGATATTTAAGTTAAGGCGCGACGATAATCTCAGTAAAATCTGTTATATTTATATAATTACATTTATTAACTTAATTATTTGATAATAAAATCTTAAAACTTAATGTATAAAAGTTAAAATTTGCAGCTGAATTTATCTTGAACAAAATATATCTTGTCTGGTCTAATAATATCATTTTAAGCGGAATTTCAAAAGTTTTCATACAAAGTTATATTTATTAAGAGGAACATTAGAAACATAATAGGACTTCATTTTAACTGTACTTTCTTTCTCTCTGCATTTCCTTTCTGTATCTGACACAGAATAAGTGTATAAGCTTTGAGAAAAGAGGGGAATAGAAAAGATACATAGAGTGTTGAAAATACAATTAACTATCAGACTTATTGTTATATCCATTTTATTATTTTATGAAGTAACTGCAGCTTTTTTATAAAATAAAGACAAAGGACTTTTAATATAATGCAAATAACTGTTAGTATGATCGATCAGCAAATTAATAAGAAATATATTTAATTTAATGTGTAAGATAATCTTATATATGTTATTATATGTTATTATATGTTTGCAAGTCCATAGTACAATACAATAATTGGACGATACAATAATTAAATCATAACTAATTTTTGTTTTTTTTATTATTTACTATCTTTATATTTATCTCTTTTTTGAAGTAATAAAATAATGTTTTTTTATTTTTAATTTAGTTCAAATTTAATATTAAGAAGTAGATGTAAGATAACATATTTTTTTAGTCGTATATTTTTGAGGAAATATGAATTGATATTTTATTAATCATATTATTCTATCAGTTTCATAAATTAAACTTAGAGCATTTATTATTTTTATCATAATTGAGTCTATCTCTCAAAAATTAATTATTCTTTTAACTTCATAAATTATGTGTTAATTATTCTGATCATTTGAGTTTCTCTTTATTAATTCCGAAGAAAGATCACATATTGTCTATACTTTTCCAAATACTCGCGAGATGTATTTAGGGCATAATCATAAAAACAAAAAGATGCAACAAAAGGGAACAGCGCATTATGCGCGGAAGTTCGCCCAATAACTGTTCGTCTTGGCGAAATTACGGCGTCGAGGATGGCGTTATCTTGGCGCTCGCGACTTAAATCACGCGTCTCGCCCTCTTCTCTTCCTCCTTCATCACTCCCTCCTCACGCTCCATTTTTGTTCGGGAGTCCCTTAATTCCTCCTCGCGCGCAAGAATTACCGTCGCAGCCGTCGCTTCCGGTCTCTTCGGGGTTGTGCTGTCTTCATCCCTACCCGCAGGAAATCCCGGCTGAAAGCCGCCGTCATAACCGGTCCAGGTTTACCTTAACGCAGGTCGCCTTCCTTCCTGGAATGCATCCTACGGGAATTAAATGCGCGAAATTAAATGCAGGGTGAGAACAACCCCACGAGCTGAGTCGCGGCTTTACCATCGTAACTCCCGAAACGAGCCTGGAATTGTAAATCATGTTTTCGAGTAAACCGTAATATACGGTTTTGTCCCATATTAGCGCTGATCGCAGTGCTTGTTTCTGCTTGATTCTTAATTATTGATTCTTATCTTATATAATACAGAATATGTATAAATTTGAATTTAATTAATAACAGATAATTGATGTTTTCTTAATTTTTTATTAGATATTAATCTAATTAATATTAATAATAAAAATAATAAATTGTCTAATGTATTAAATTAATCAAGCATATTTCTAAATTATAATTTAGATTTAATTTCTAGAAATATGCTTGATTAATTTAATATATTAGACAATTTATTGTATTATTGAAGTACTCAATTATTAAATTATCTTGAAAATATTAGATTAACATTAAATTAAATTGTTAAAATATTATCTAAATCAATATAAAAATAAATTTAAAACAAATATGGATTTTGTTTAGAAAAAGATAAATTCTGATAATATTTGTTATTCTGACAATATGTTTGACGATATTTTCTTATATGTATAAACTTTGTAGATAGTTTAGATTAAAAGTTTAAATGTATGTTTTTTAAATATATATATGCATATAATAATTAATAATACAGGAAATGATAATAATAAACATAACGATTGGTAATAGACATACAAATTTTATTAAACCATGGTGATGAATAGTCAATTTCAAAATTTGAATATGATAGGTCATTTTCGATGTACAGTTTAATTAAATTAACTCACCGACAAGTTATTAGAGAAAGAGAAATTTCGTTTATTATGTTCAGCGATTACAATAGATTCCAATTAATTATGAAATGTTTATTGCGATTTGGTATAACTTGAACTAGTTTCGGGATAGGATTAATTTTGTGACTACTTGATGTTTACAACAATTTAATTTGTAACATCTATTAATATATAATAATGAACATTCCTAATCCTACTTTATTACATTATGCGTAATATAATAGTATTCCATTTGATACGTGAAAATAAAATCAACTTTTGATAATGGAAATTGAGAGATTTAGAATAGAGCAAGAGAAAAACACAAATCTTTGCTAAAATAATAGAATGTTTTTTTCTCCTATTAAATTCTTCTTCCACAAATACCACAAATTTGTGTAAGTCATTTTTAGATTTTAATCTGCTTAAAGATAAAGATTGCAATTAAAAATGTTTAGACTACGATCAAATCACTTAGATTTTAATTAAATTCTCAGCATTAAGATTTTAATATTTTGACGAGATAATCCTGGTTTCACGAAATTTTTTATGAAAAATAATGAAAAAGAATCAGAGTGTGATATGATCATTTCACCGTGAAATAAGTTTAACTACTCGCATCGCTGCACACAACAAACGATAGGGAAGTAATGTCTCTCTCTCTCTCTCTCTCTCTCACTCTCTCTCTCTCTCTCTCTCTCTCTCTCTCTCTCTCTCTCTCTCTCTCTTTCTCTGCGAAGAAAAATCCCGAGTTCCAAATCCAAAGAATCGAAAACAGCTATTTCTTGGAGTTGTTGAAGATTATCGGGTTTGGTACAAAGATACTGTTTACAGGTTCGCACAATCCATAAGTAGCTACCGCTATCGCGCTCCAATCGACGAAATAAAATAAAGGAACGCTATGTGCTCTGTACTCCACAGAAAGGAATGCTTCTGCGGAAGAAATGTTTCTTCTTGTTCCTTTTATATGTATGTAACGTAAAAGTTTTCTTATTTCTTATTTTAGCTCCACAAGAAAATTATGAACGGACTTTATTTTTTTCTTGTGAAAGGTTTTCAATTAAACATTTTAGATGTTTGTACGTGCGTGCGTGCGTGTGTGTGTGCGCGCGCGCGCGCGCGCGCGTGTGTGTGTGTGTGTGTGTGCGTAATATAATTAATAGATGTAAAGAAATATAAGAAAATTCTTATACGTTCAAAGAATATAATGAAATAGTTGAATATCTATTGAATTTTCATTAATGTTAATTTACATTTATTATTTATTATCGCTATTTTACGAGATATATAAGCATTTATTTTTCTTATTTTAAAAGAAAAAAAAGATGGAGAAAATTTCTTTCGATAACGTATAATATTAACTCCGCGATCTTCTGCAGAGCGACTCGATATGTACACGAGGAAACGTATCCGGAACCAATATCGGGCTTCGCTAGTTCCCGAGAAATATGGAAAAATTATTTCTGCCGGGAGGAGCAAAATCATCGGTTCAATTTCCTTTTTTTCTTTATAGTTTATGTAAACTTGACATGTTTTTTGGAAGGGATAAATTTGAAAATATGTATGCATTATTGTCGACAATAGAACTTAATAATTCACGAAATGAGAATGAATAGAAATCAGTAAATAAATTTTTTATAAAACACAACAAACATCGCAGATGCGCGTTTTGCGCGCGCGATTTAGCTTTCTATTTTTTAATATACTTGCTTAAATGTTTAAATACTTTAATGCGAACAATTAATATTTCTGCTACAAATATATTATTAACCTTCATAAAAACAATTGTCATATTATACGATGACAGCCACTCACAAAGAAAGCGCAGCGAAAGAGATTATTTATTATTAATTTATTACATAGAGAATGATGAGTCAAATAAATTTATTATTTGTTTATTTATTTCATTATTTATTTATATTTATTATATATTAGTTTTGCATTTATATATGTATGTAATGATTCATTCATTGTCAATCGTTATTGTAACATAATAATTAGAAAGATGCTAAAGGATTTTTAATTATTGAGCAATTATTATTATTACATTATGTTCTTATTATTATGATTATCATTGTTACATTTAAGCAACTTTGCTAAAACATTCATCGCAATTTTTTATTAACTAATGTAAGAGATTACAACATAGGTATGTTTGAATATTTTCGAGAAATGAAAAATTCAAGTTTCATTCGCTTAGGCAGCACTCTGTGGCAGAGAGATCGATTTATGCGCCTTTCTTCTGGTGCAGCGAAACGCGGCCTAGGGTCCTCAGGGAGCACGAAGTAGTCCATACTGCCTGAAAAGCAGGCTGAATTTCCAACAAAGGTGCGAGCGTGTGTACAGATGCTGAGGAATTGGAGAAAGATTCGGTTCGCGAAACACGATTGGTCTGGATCGTGTTTCAGTGCTTTAGTAAAATTGTTTGTGTTCAATTATGTAATCAATGTATTGTAATGATATATACTGACAAAAATGATCTTTACTAACTAGGATATGTAAATGTGCGACAGTATAATTTGTATTATACTATCTTTGATTTCAAATTAGAATATACAAAAATTGTCTTATTAGGAATATAAAATTTTCAAGATTTTTTAATATATATTTTTATATTTTTTATATATACGCACAAATAATTTTATTATTTAATTTACGACTTACTAGATAGAATATATATAAATGTAATATTAATTATATATTAACATTGAAAGACTATAAATTATTCTTGGATATTAAAAAACGATTGTAATATAATAAATTATAATATAATATAATAAATTATATATATGTTTGTATACTATAGTGTATTTTTAATTAAATAATATTTACTTTTTTTCAATTTTTATAATATCTGTCTCTGCTGATTTGTTTACAATTTAGATTAAATTACGACTATTTATTTGAAATTTTCTCTTAAATATAAAACGATAGATAAAAGTCTTTTCAAAGCGTGATAATATTGTCGCCGATTTCGTACTTTCAGAGCGTTGTGATACTTCTATATCGCTTTTCTGGCAGTCGTTTTCGCGCTAAAAATTCCGACCTGCGCTGGCCACTACATCATCGCTTGTATTTTACGGCAATAAGAGTTCGACCTCTGGCTCTCTCTCTCGGTCGGCACCTCTGTTACTGATATTTGATATACGACTGAAGGGAGAATACCACCCACACATACACATGCATGCACATGTTCTTCGACAATGTGTACCTCGGCGAGTTTGCATTTCAAGTGCAATAACGTTAATATTCTACATCGTAAAATTTACCCGACGGACAAAGACCCTCTAATCCGTTTATATGAACATTCTGTATTTTTTCTCATTTTAAGATTATTTATATTTTAATTTCTCTTTAACAATCAATTTTTGAATGAATTATAATCAAAAAGTTTTTAATTTAATTTTTAAGATTTATTTTCAGATTTTTAAGAAAAAACTTTTCATTCTTTCTTCTATTTTCGAAAATTTTGCGATATACATTTACTTTGTTTTCTAATATATCTTCACAGATATATAATCTATAAGGTATATAGAATATTGAATATAATATATATTGTATAAAATTATATATATATATATATAAACACAGGATGTCCTATTCATATTTTATAATAAAAGTCATATAATTCCATTTAAAAAAAATGGCGGTGACTTCCATGTAACCTTCAAAAATTGATTTCTTTGAAAATTGAACTTATTTGTCCCCCTTCAAATCATATTATTTTTATTTGAAACATTTTTCAACGAAAGTTTTCGAGAAATTTCAAGCCGTTATTCAAAATGAGGACACCCTGTATATATATTTGAACGTAAAATATTTTATTATTTTATTATTATATTAGTGATTTTATAATGTGCTTCATAACAATGTTTAAATAAAGTTGAATTAATTATCGTTTATATGAAAATGAATTCCAAATTCGGGCTATTACTTTCCGTACGATGTAGAAACGCTTTAATTTTCCTGAATTCGCGATCGTGAAACAAACGTGACCTCTTTTTGAAAACTAAATGAAATACGAGGACTGAAAGTTTCCGTTGTAAGAATCAAGTGAATGGGCGTCACTTCGTCGGAAGGACGGGCACGGACGTTGGCATCGCGAAGCTTTCACTTGCCGAGCGCGCGTGCGATCTAATTAAATCGTTGGCGACTCAGTGAATTAGGGAGAGGAAGAGAGAAGTTTCTCGTGCTAATGAGGCGTTGTTAAGGGGCCTTTCCTCTTTCGACGCGCAAAAAAGACTATTTTTTTGAACAACAATGTGACGAATTGATTTCAAGTTTTTGTATGTTTACTTTGTGTATTTTGTACAACATATAAAATAAAAATTGTTAAAAAATATTAATTTAAAAAATATAAAATAGTGAAAATGACTTTTCTGAAAAAAACTTGCTTTTTTGCAAATTTGACTCAAGATAATCCAGAAACCTAAATAAAGTTTTACTTATTACTAGTGTAGAGTATAAACCTCGAGTTTTATTAAAAACTCGAAAATAGGAAAATAATCAAATGGCGTCAACTTAAAATAAATATTGTGTGCTTTTGTCAAAAAATCAACTTTTATCAAAGCGAAAAGAATATGTTAAAAAAAAAAATTTTAGAAATTCATATATTCAGATAGACATATGTTAAAATATATATTTGAGACATATTATTAAAAATATATGCAAAAATTGAACTTAATTGGTCCAATAATTTTTGAGATATCTTGCTCGCAGGTTTTGAAAACACAGTTTCGAGAAAAACGCGCGTTTAAAGTTTTAGATTCAATTATTTTATAAATAACTACTTCTTTTTTGGCATTTGTATCTAGTCAACTATTATAACTCAGGGCCACATAATATCCTTTCATTTGCTCGAAGAACTGATTTTCATGTTATATATTTTGATGAGTCATTAATTCTTGTTAATTTTAATGAGTTTAATTTGGTATTGATAATTTTTTGATATTGTCGCTCCACATTGGAAAATTTCCGAACTGTTTTTTGAACGCGACATTTTTTGTCTCTGGTTGAATAATTAAAGTTAGCATATTATAAATATTTAAAATAACGTTAAACTTTTCATTAAAAATTATTGTTGCAATATATAGTGGCAATGTTGGAGGTTTTCGCTCCGCAATATATAAATGCATAAAATGCCAAACGAGAGAATTGCAATTTTTTGTTATTATTTTACGTATATTTTCTCAAGGATTTTTTTCAATAAATTGTCTTTTCATGATCTTCATACATCACTTTTAAAATGTTCTGAATAGTCTCGCAGAGAGGAATCTCATAATTAAAATTTTCAAGGCGATTTTCGGCTTTCACTTGACTCCGCACACTAATTAGACGATCCAAGAGAGATCGTCAAGAATCTAATATTGATCAATTTAATATTGATTTTATTAATATCATCTTTTTGGACGACTTGTCGCTATTTTTCGAATATTTTTTAGCATTTTCTACTCTTTTCAAGACTTCTTACAAGAGTTCGAATGAAATAATTTTGAAGGGACCAACAAATCTTAAATATTTGTCTTATTAAGGATAATCTTGTTGAAATTAAGATGAAAAAGAGAAAAATAGAATTTTGAGACATTTCCGAGTGTTACAAAAGAAACTATTACACTGCTTGCGCTTAATCTATGGCTTCTCGTGATTATAGATATACCAATTCAAATTTCAAATTTTTATAAAACCTTTTGAAAACACGTTTTTGAAACCTTAAACTACAAGAAACTGCAAAAAAAGAAAAATAGAAAATTTAATTATGTTCTCTCAAAGGGGAAAGATTCTTTAATAAATCTCATTTAGTCAGTAATTTATAAGCATGAAATTTGTGTTTTTACAATTCTTTCACAATTAATATCAGTAATGGAAATTGTATAAGAAAGAGATGGAAATTTTTCAGAAATTTTTATTTTTTTTTTCTACAAGATGTAAAATTATTTTATTTGTTGAAAGCTTCTAAATTTAAATCTTTACGAAGTTTTGATTAATATTGATGAGAGACATAGTGTGAGAGAAAAAATGAAACTTTCCATTGATAAGAAGTTTCTATTTTCCTTTTTGTATAAGATAGAAGATTGTTCTTCTAGAAAACCACTAACACTCTCGATCACTCTAGTGTTTGAATTCTGACGCCATAAGTTCTCGCCCATATTTGCTTTCTCGATCGAAGAAGGGCTCGTCATACGCTCCAGCATGTCAAACTATACATCCAGTCCAGGTGCCTTCAGTATCCCCCTCTCGATAAACGAACTGCCTTTACGGCCGCTCTCGACACACGCCATTATCGATAAGGGCGTTCTCGATTTTTTTCTCAGCTACCATTCTCTGCTTTCTTCCGCGATATGCAATAAAAAACATGAAGCTCGAAAAAGGGGTCGATGAGCTGCAGAGGCGTCATCCTCGTCATTGTCGTTATAAAATATGATCCTAATTCTCCCGATATGGTATTTGATCAATTTTTCGAGACATTTAAGAAATTGCGAGTTTCCCCCCTCCTAAAATCACTCTCGAACGCTACAAAATCAACTACGTTTGAAATCGATTCTTCGCTCTTCTCTTCCGTTGGAAGACGATAGAAACGAATCCAAAGGAAAGGCTTCTACTTCTAACGCGTCGTTATCTGTAAGCTTATGCAAATGTCTAGCAGTTTGCCACGAGGAGGATTTGCATACACTAGCTAGTTCAGCCCCTTTCTCCTCCCCTCTTCACCCTTCGTCCACCTAGGTCTCGATCTATGCGGGATCATGTCTAGGCATAATCTTAAGACGCTCCCGCCGCAGTTATACAGTGATTTTCTCTGTAGACTGTAGTCACGTGAGAGAGTGCTTCCCCATTTCACTTTTTCTTGTTTTATTTGCATCCGAACGTTCCGAAAACGTGCGTCCTTCTTTTGCATAGTGCGGATGTACCAGCCTATAATAAAGCTCGAATCGCGCCGTCATTCATTAGCATAAAAGCACGATACCCGTGCGCTTCGATCGAGTGGTGGGTCGCTATAGACGACTTCTCGATATTGCCATATAATGGGCTGTGTCCTGGGGGGATTTTTATACCGGAATTACGCATTATGATATCTTTATTAAAAAAATTTCTCGCGTATGAATTGCTGAAATATCTTTCGATCTAATTATCGATCTGCCGTATCGTAACCAAATTTAATTAGCATAATGGAATCATGCTTACGTGCGCGCCATAGAAATACGAGTCAATTCTCCGCAACGCATCGCTGCACCGCGAGAATTTTCCGATTGCACCACATTTCGACGTTGATTGGATGCCATCCTTTGCGAATCTCTCTCTGCGATCGCGAATTCATCGTTGAATAATACGGTATCTGGGCTTACGCGCGTTTTTAATTAAACTTATTAAGCTGTTTTAATTTGCATTGTATTAGCGTATTGCTGTTGTGCGGCCGCGGTACGAGCTTCAAATATCTTCAGTGGCTTTAAAACAGCTTAAAGTGGCTTTTAGTGAATTAATAAAATTGTTTCTTAATTGAAACTTCATTTATTCAAACAAGCTTTATTAGCTTATTTACGGTAATGCCTTTAAATAGTCTGTGTTTATCTCTGAAACGTTATCAAGTTTTTATATGTCTGTACTATTTTTGTTTTTATATATAAAATTTATATTAAGCAATATTAAGCAACATTCTATACCATTTCTGACGTAAAATAAGAGGCTATAATTTAACCCGTTGAAAATGTTACAATAGAGGTTGGAAAAGGGTTGAGATTACTCGAGCGGAGGGTTAAATTCGTCGCGTCTCGGCATCCTATTCGTCTAACTTTCGGAATAAACAACTCGTGTTTTGCACACGCGCGCGGCACTCTCTTCGTTCGAGTCATGACTCGAATTCCATCAAGGCGCAATTAGCATACAGCAACGGAGCGTGCGTGACGATAAGAGGTGCCGAATGGACCGCGGTGTGTCGTGGATAATTTTCGCGGTGCGACGTATGGTAATCGTGCCGTGTCGAAACTTTGGCCAGTTGCGAAGTTATATTAAACGTTCCGACAGGGTGTACACATATTCATATGTTTCTACCTCGTTCATGACGTTGCGGACGTTGCATTGCGCCCTTTGTAACGGTAAGTGTCAGTTTCGTGCGTTATTATTATTTGTAGTCCGGTACATGTCGCTTTATGCTGCGGAATTATCGTGAGAAAGTCGAAAGGAGGAGAGCGAGAGGCGAAGAGAAGAAGAGAAGATATGTATTGATTAAATTGAGATGGAAACGCGCGCGTAAAATGTAAAGAAAGAAAATCTATAAAATTTTATATATACATATATATTATTAAATAGAATGTAGCAAAAAAATACAAAGTATTACTTAAAAAATTTTCAAATAAACGCCGAATGTATATCAATGCGATTCAACACAACTGTCATCGTCGTATAAGAGTATCGACTTTGCAAAGTAGTAGCAACTCCAGTTATTGTAGTTGAAATTAAATGCAAATATTGCAAAGTCGAGACAACACTGCGCAAAGTCTTGGACTTGCACCTGCTTTTACGCAACATGCGGTACCTTCCAAGACAAGTTTCGCCCGCAATCGGAAATAAGTACGAAACAAAACGGCGGCTATCGTGCGGTTTACGAAGTATTACGAGTATCCCAAGTGCACTGTTTAAAAACTTTCGCGCATTATCTGCATATGTTGCATTGGCCCATACCCACCGCAGCGGTTCTGTAACGGCTGCGTTCACCGCGATGATACTCGCCAGTTATGTGATTTATTTCATCCGCGAAATATATCACGAGAGAGAGCTCCCTGACATATTCTGATATACACAATGTGAAAAATTTATCTAATTTAAAGAAAAATAAAACTTTTGAAAAAAGGACTATTGGAAATTAAAGTACATGAGGCGTACATGAAAATCGAAGATTTATGATAGAAACACTCTTAATACATTAATTTTAGATTATTTTTGTCTGTGTATATATAGAATTCTAATAAAACATAATAATATTTTGTTTCTAAAATTACATATATTAAAATTTGTTATAAATTTAAATTCAAATTAATATAATTAAATATTGCACAAACAGATTTTTACTTTTAGTTTTATTTTTATTTCCTTCTATATTGGATAAATTTCATGTCAAGTAATTTAAACAGAATCACTGTTTCCATTATGCAAACAAACGTTTCGCCTCGTGGATTTAACCGACGAATAAATATGTTACTCATCTAGCGAACACCTTGGCATAACGAACGAGATGAAGGAGTGAGAGAGAGGAAGAAGTCCATCAGGAAAATTGAACAAAACTCAAATTGATCCGGAACTCGCGGATCCCCGTGGCTTTTCGTCGAAGCTTTCGCTTGCTGTTCCCGACAGTAATTAAATAAGCCGAGTTATACGGAGGACGAAAGTTCGCGAAATTCGCAAACGCGCCGCGTGTACGTTAAAACCGTCCGGCCTCTGAAAGTTTGCGAACAAACGTTATTGCATGACAAAGGCATCGCTAGCGATATCATCTGCCGTCATATTTATGAAATCTCACGATTATCATAGACGAGACTATCGCTACTGAAAGAAAGGAACGTGAAGAGAATAACATAAAAGCTACGCAGACTTAAGAGAAATTTCACATTTATATCTGTTATAAGATATAACAAAAATAGCAATTTATATATAATAATAATTTATATCTATAATAAATATAATTATATAATTATATATATATATATATACATATAATTATATAACTATAAATATGATTATAAAACTATTAAAGTATCTACTTTAAATTAAATTAGAAATAAGCTATATTACTATTTGTGTACAAAATTATTAGAATTTAGTTCCTAAAAAGTAGTTTATTTTAAACAGTTTATAATTTAAAAAAATGTTTATTATATCTTTTTGTTAAGAAAACAACGAGCTTTACTCAAGAATTTATATAAAAATACAATATATGATATAATCTAGATAAAGACTAACTCACTAGACCAAGAAAATCCTTTAATTTATGTAGCGATAGCGAGTGCTTTTTCTCACTCTGCTTAAATAGAAATTATTTTTTTCTTTTTGTCGCTAAGAAAATCTTTATTTATGTTGTTCTTCCCATTGGAGTTATTTATATGGTAGCTTTATGAAGTTAGAGTGATTTTTCAAGCGTTATTTTACTTTAAAATCGATCTTGCGTAAATTTTACATTACTGAAAAATTTTGAAGAAGATATATTATTTTTCTCTTCAAAATTTTATATTATTGATATTATTTGAAACAAATTCTTAAACGGCAAATAAAAAGCAGATGTAAAAAGATAAGAACTTTTAAAGTGTGTGTATGTATTAAAAATATCAATATGATAAATTACATTCATCATCAACAATAAATTACTATATATACTATAAATTAATTAATGATATATTAATTAAATATATTATTATTGTTTTGCGCATATTAAAATTCTTTTATAAATACACATATTATATTATGTATTTCTTTGAAAGAATAACATTTGACTAAAAAAATTCTTATTTATCGTGTCATCGATCGATGCGACAATGTGTCCACGTCCTCTCTATGGATGGAAAAAGAGAATGTTTTTCTCTAAAGAGCGAGCAGCCTTGTGATGGAGAAACGATATGGCGTTACGTATCGACGTGCTTGTAATGGAGTTCTCGAACAAATTTTCTGTGATACAGAGCCGGAGGCGCGCGTCGTATCGCGTCGACTTTAAATACAATGTTATCTACAATGAAATACGTTAAATACAATGAAATCGACCCTTATCGCCTCGCCGTCGCCTCGATACTTCGAAGGCGATCGGTTGCTCATTATTCGCGCTTATTGTTAAATCCATTCAAGAAAGGGAGAAAATCGGAAGGGAGAAAAAACCATGTATTATTGTTTTAGAGAAAATCTTTTAAGGGAGGAAAGGTATATAATAAAAATCTGTATATTAGATCGCTACGTATCAATCAAAGAATAATATGTATTACTCAAATCTTCTAAAATAATCTTCCGAAATTGTAAAATAATCTCAGTAATTAATGAGTTACAGATGTAATGCAACAGTCAAGCAAAACTCTCAATTCTCTGTTTCAGGATCATAATGCGTCAGTTTCTGTATACTTCCCTCATCCTTGAACTGCTGTTGCTGACACTCCTGTTCACGTCTTCAGTGGTATCGAAGACGCGCGGTAGAAAGAAAATTTCCAAGGATTTCAACATCTGCGACATTCAGGACCAGTACTTACCGATGTTTTGCTACTGCAACAACAACAGTCCGCAAAATGCCAGCGACATCAATTGCTTGATATTGAATGAGTTGAAGCAAAATGATCCCCTATGGGATTATTTTATATTGCAAACTCATCTTGAAAAATTGATGTTCACGGTGCGTCCTCCGGGCAAGCTCGAGGTCGTGCCCAGTCGGCTACTGCAGAAGCTGAAGAATTTGCACGTAATCACGTTCTCTTTTGGGAGGTTCCATGAGCTTAACCAGCGCACTTTTAACAATCTTAACGGTATTGCCGAGATCAAACTCAACGAGGACATGATCTTCGTACTGCACAAGCACGCCTTCGAGAACATGCGAAATCTCACTGTCGTCGATCTCGACAAAAATCACATCTCTGAGATTAAAAGGTATGAATAACCGAGTTATAGTAGCTAGTAGTTATCTAATAGAGATGATCATTATAACTTTTTATCGAGTTTTATTAAATAATCTAACAAATCTAATCTTTTTTGTTATTTATATTATTCTTTATTTTCATCAATATTTGTGCCATATACTATTTAAGCTATTTGCAGTACTTGATATTAAGAAAATGGGTGTAATATGTAAATAAAAAAATGATCATCTTAATAAAATATTATTTTAATATAATTTTATTATATACTATTATAAAAATAATAAATTAGAAAGTTATAAACTTTTTGTGTTTTAATTTAAAACCAATAATTCATAACACTAACTATATAATTTACTTATTTAAATAGTTTGTTATACAATGAATATAAATGAATATAAAAAACAAGTTAATATATTCTCCTAAAAGATATTAAAATTTGAAGAATATGTTATCACTTAAATTTGCTTTTTTATAAAATTATATTAAAAAAATGTTTTATAAAAATAGTAATTTAACTAAAAGTTTAAAAAATTTAATGAAAAAAACTTGATGTTGCGATGCCATTTAAAGTTCCATATAATAAAAATGTTATTATTATTGTTATTGTTAAGCGTTAATATTTTACAATATATATATATATATATATATATGATATTAATATATTATATTATAATATTATGAAATATATATGTATATAATCTTATATATATAATCTTATAATATTTTTTGAGCAATATATAATATTTTATTATTCATAATACCTACTCACTTAACAGTAAATTTATAATGGAAATAGCATAAATAATAAATAATATGAATACTGACTAATGAGAACAATAATTGATATAATTAATAAATCAAATTTTATTTAATTAACAAACGCAATAAAAAAATATATATATATATATGATATGCACAACGGTTTTGAATAATTGTTTACAGAGATACATTTGTGAATGTGCCGAACTTGCGCAAGCTGCTACTGAATAGCAATAACTTTACCATTGTTCATGATAAGACATTCCAAGGCCTGGGTTCGCTGCAGGAGCTCGAGCTGAGTAAAAATAAGATCACTGTCATTACGCGCGACAGTTTCTACGATCTACGCAATCTACAACGTCTCGATCTGCAAGAAAATCGGATTACCGAGATCGGCGATTATACCTTTATCGAAATGCCGGAGTTAACCGAGCTCAAACTCGATAAAAATCAGATCAAATACATCTCCGAAAAAGCATTTAACGGCATGCGCAATCTCCGGATATTGCAACTTAGCGATAATCAGCTGGTGAGGCTGTTGCCGGATTTCTTGGCTGGTGCTCCCAACGTTGACGTTTTGGATCTAAGCGGAAACTTGCTGAAGACCATGACTTTTGACAACATTAAACCGATACTGACCAATCTCTACGACACCAACGGTTACTTATACCTCAATGGTAATTTCAATAAACATTCTTAATGGAACCATAAAGTATAATATCCATTTGATAGCTTGGAAGAAATTATTTAGAGAATTTTCAAATTTATTATCTGCTAAAAAACAATTTTAAATAAAAATTGGATTAAATTATCTCGCAAATATATATATATATATATATATATATATATATATATATATATATATATAGATTCGAGTTCAAAATAATAATAAAGGATATAGATTATAATGCATTAAAGACAATTATTCAAAGTTTGCGAACAGCATGTTAAATCACTTGCAGTGTGTTGAAGCGATGTTATTCGTGATCAAAGTAACAAGATTGATTGATCAAAGCGCGCATTATCTTGTCTGTATGTAGAAAACAATCTGATCTGCGACTGCAAACTTGTGTGGATCTGGGGCCTACGGAACGAGACGAAGAACGTGAACCTGAGGGCTGCCCTAGAGAAGCTGACTTGCTTCCTTGAGAGTAATAATGCAACGCAGAAGATCAACAACGAAGGCCTGGGGAGAAATCAGCCACTCGAAAGTTCCGGTAAGTTTTGTTTAACGCGCAAGCGCGTGCGCGAGTGCAAATGCCTTTCGGCGAAATTTATTTCAGTTTTATGTCAAAAAGGCAAAATTTATCTAATATAGCGATGTAAGAATATTCTATCTTCTATATAAATATAGACATAGAATTTAATTTTATGTATACTTACCGATAAAAATTAAAAATAATTTTTTTTTCATATACATATATAAATTTCATATTTCGCAATATCAGTGTACCTAAACTGTTTCCAAAATGTATCTAAACTGATGGATATTTATCACTTAAAAACATTATCAATTATAATAGTCATATGTCAAACAAAAATAGAATTTTAGAGACAAAGATAGATAGAGAGAGAGAGGGAGAGAGAGGGAGAGGGAG
>JANQDE010000063.1:778331-820831 GCA_037157785.1 Cephalotes varians
AGAGAGAGAGAGAGAGAGAGAGAGAGAGAGAGAGAGAGAGAGATGGTTGGTGGAGAAAGAAAGAAACAAAGGGGAGGAAACCTCTTTGTGTATCGCATTTCTTACTTTTTTAAACAGGACTGTATTGAATTGTTTTACAGACGAATATATCGATGATAATTTAAGAGTCGGTAACGAAGACGGCAATGAGACTGAGGATGATGATGATTATTATAATAACGCCGACGACGAAAATTTGTCAAATTCGAATTCTCACAGTAAGGTAAGATATATACCAGCTTGTTGAGGACACATGAATCCGACTGAGAACTTCTTTGGAAAATTCCTCTTTCAATATATATAATATATATAATAGTTGTGCTTCATCAAATTAATTTTTTACAAATTTATTAATATCATAATTGCTAATTTTAATATGATGCGTAATTTAAATTTTAAGAAAAAATTAATTAAATGCTGTTATAAAAAATTAAAAGTAACACTATAGCACATTTAGCATATATACTACGCTGAGCTTAAGGTCAGATCTTCTTTATATCACACATTTAGGATTTTACAAGAAAATATAAAATCTAAAAGAAACTAAAATTAAGATTAAAATATTAAAATTTTAAAAGATTAATATATAAATATTATTAAAAAAATTTTTTTAATTACATATATACTGTTAAAATTATAGAGAAAATTACATAATACATAGGATATAAAAAAGTTTTATATCTTTGTTTTGTTTTTTAATTTCTGTATCAAAGAATTAAGAAAAAATATCTACAAGTTTTGCATATGTTTGTAATAAAAAATTTTATACATTTAAAATCTGATATCGCAAAAATAATACGATAAAGAATATCGAAAATTTTTCTACACGTTGCATAATTTAATTGATTTGTTTCGTACACGCACATACATATTATATGTTTATATGTTTCTTTTGTTTGATTAAAACGGTAGAATCTCCTTAACTGATCGTGCGATACTACGTAGATCATGTTGATTTTGATTTACAGAGTAATCGGAGAAGTGAGAGTAAGAAGTGCTGTAAGATGAATCTATTCGAATTGAAGTCAGACAAGCTGCCATGCCCGGAAACTTCGCGTGAGGATTTGTTGGCATCCCAGCAACCATCCAGCCATCATGGAAATCCCCGCGTGGGCTCCGGGTCCAGCTGGTTCAGCTCTGGTTCGACTTCGACCCAGGCCGGTCAGTCCGTCCTCGTTGCCTCATTGCTATTACTATCTATACTTTTTTTCACGTAGAAGCGGTTAAACATTTAAAAATGAAGCGATATAAGCGCCATTCGGCGTCCCGATATGCTCGCGTGAGCGAATAGAAAATCGTACACATAAACGAAACGAAACGTGAAAAAAAGTGTTTATGCGCGCGTATGTGTGTGTGTGTGTGTGTGTGTGTGTGTGTGTGTTTGAATGCGTGCGCACTTACGTAGGAAACTAACTGGACAACCAAGAGACGTACCTTCGAAACTTTCCGAAGCGCTTACAGTTTATTGTATGAAGTCTCTCTTAAAAGATATTCGAATTTTAAAAATGTTGCATGAACGTGACCACGAATTAATAATGCATATAGCAATAGACGAAATTGCTGTCACAATTGTCCAGCATCAAAACATGGTTGCATTTGCACATCATTTTTAAAGTTTGATAATTCCTTTTAATCTCTCATATATATTGACGTGATATTATAATATAAAAATGTTCTCCATTATTTAAAATATGCTGTCATGAAACATTTAATGGGCCAATTAACGAGATGCAACATTTTATGTTCGCGATAATTTACGTGTTTACTGTTTTTAACATAAGCCAAAATGATAGTATAAAAAGTTGCACATGGCGTTTTATTTTACATAATATTGAACTTGGACTCAAACACGTTCCCTTACATACTGTACATCATTCCCGTATTTGTACAGTATATATACGTAGTTTTACTATATGTATTATAAGAATACCAAAAAATATATCGCTCACACTGCCGTTTCTCGTTAGCTATTTCGCTTACGTAATTACTGCCATTTACCGTAGTCCATTACTATATTCAGCTAATTCTGATCGAGACGATGGGTCCAGTTATAACGACTCCAAATATCGATATAAAATGTCAGACATTGTCAGAGATATTACGCCATATAATTTAGAATAAATATTAAAATTTTGATAGAGAAATTAGACAGTAGATCTTTTAAATTATTTTCTTAATTATTTATAACTAGTATAATTAATAATTACTTTCATTTTTCACTAGTTTCATTTGTTTAGTTTTAAGAATAATTTAAACGTTTTGATATAAATGTATTTTTTAAATTATTTTTCTTTGTGTTTTTTACAGCCTTTACAGAAAGTTACAGAAAGTTATAATACATTAAATACGTTTAATGTATTTAACTGTATATTGCCAGTTCTGCTCGCTCAGTTCTATGGATGGCTTTAAAACTTTGATATAAATCTACATGATTTATTTTAATATTGCTTTTTGATTTTTGTAACCTTTTATAAAACAAATATAGCCAATTCTCTCATTAAGCATATATATATATTTTTTAAAATTATAATTACATTATAATTGAATTCTTTTTTTCATATTATTAATACTCCTATTCATAACTTTTCCATATTTATTATAACACATTAAATTCCGTATTCTTAACACTTACTCCTGTGCTGCTCTATATATATANTGTATATATATAATACATCTTTATCGTATGACTACATGATCACTTGACCGTAATTAGAAAGCGAATAAAAGACAAAAGATGCCATAAGAAGAAAGATATTCGTAGACGTTTCTTATTGTTAGTAAATAAGAATTTCTTATTTATACACATATTCATGTGTATATTACGCACACGTGCATAACATATAGGGATACGACGCATCAAATATCAACGCAAGCGCAAATAAAAGAGCAAAAAAAAATAATTATTTTTTTATTTTATTTATCTTGGCTTTTTCTCCAAAGATTTGTTGGCAGTCCATTTATATTTTTATTTATTAATATAATATTAATATAATATTATTTATTAATATTAATATAAATTTATTCATTTTTGTCTATGAAGATACTATACATAATTTCATTTGTCAGTACAATAGGTATAGCGACGTTTTATTCTGTGCATTTGCTATTGAAATAAAATTGAGGGCTGAAAGCAAGTTGATCCCAATTCGTTGTAAGTCAAGTAAGTTAAAAATCAATTATTCTCTATTTCTAATATATTAAGAATACGGAGATTTGATTATATTACTATTTAAATTTTGATCCATACATATTTTTACATTAAGGCGATGATCATCTCTAATAGATGGATGATTTTGAATTCTTGTAGAACTTGATATCTAAAATATCAAGACTCGATATTGATGTACAATTAAAAAGAAATTTATTGGAGGCACAGTGCGACTAAAAACACCAAGAATTGATATGGTTAAACATTTTTAAAGGAAAAATTTTAGATGAACATTATATGGTTGTAAAATATATTAATTTCAATACTCACCAATAAAAGTTAGAAAAGAAAGCAATTGAATTAATTAATTATAAAAATGCATGAGTCATGTTGACACTTTGGTGTCATGCTGAAATTTTTTGAAAAATTACTTTTTTCCTTAAAAGAAACTTATTTTTCTTAATTTTATCATGCATATTTTAGTATATATTTGGCATCTAAGTGTTTGTTAATTAAAAAAATGCCTCTAAGAAAACTCGATAATAATTATGTTCAAAAGAGTCGATATTTCTGTAATTAGTAATGCAATTGATATGTTTATCATATATATATATATATATATCTTACATAACATTTGTTATATAATATGTATTGTAGGTCAAGAATGTCATGTTACCTCATTTTCGTTACCTCATGCTCGTTTTATAATAATTAATTCAATTGTACATAAATTATTTAATACATATTTTGTTTAACCATTCTTGTGTATATAATTGATATAATATTTAATACAATATATTCTTCTTATTCTACTTTAAAATATATTTTTTGGTAAAAGATGAGACTGAAAACAAACAAATTTTTGAGCTCTAAGCGTTTTTATCATTCTTCTTACAAGATTTTAATCGTGATGTTTTTGCACGATATTTAGCGAGCAATTTGACTACGATTACGTCTATAACGATCTGTTTGTTTGAGGTGCACTTTCTTGCACTTTTTGCGTAAAAGTTTTAAAACAAAGGAGCTTATATTTTAATCTTTGGATTAAAAGGAGAAAAAGAACGAGACGAAAGTGAAACGGAAAGCGCAACTGGAGCGAACAGACGTAACAACAATCAATTAGTAAGAAACGCACGATATAAATAACGTGAAACAGCCTACCCCTACGGAACAATGATAAAAAAAAAGAATAAAGAAAAGAATTATTAATAATGTTGAGGTGTTGTTTGTCATAGTATATACGTTGTCATAGTATCGTGATAATGTTTATATAATATATGAAACGTCGAGTCGCAAAACGATATCGTAGGGGACGCAAGAAAATCATCGAGACATCTTTTCTAATAATCAAACTATAATTTTATTTAAACAGATCCCGTTATCACGGCGAGCTAAAAATATAATTTGTAAATATTTTCAATTTGAAAGTGTTTTTATTTAAAGTTTACAATTTTTATAAAGGAAAAATCAAATTATGATTTTTTTTAACAATACAATTTTTCACACACATATACATTTTTTACTTTGATTAATATGTACATTTAGCTTGTTTTTACATTTGACATCCTTTATTTTTTAAATCCCTCAAAAATAAATAATAGAGTAATAGAGTTTAAACTTTTTATAAAAAATGCAATGTAGTTTTCTTTCATATTAAAATATTTTCGAATTATTTATAGATTGCATTGTAGTTAATGTAGATTTAATAAATAAATGATGAAAATATCAGTAATGGCAAATTAAATATATAATACCAAATTAAATATATAAGTGCAATCAAAAAATGCGTAAAATTATTTTTTCTGAATATATCATTTGGACGTAATCTGCTTTATTATTCCTCTATATTATATAAATAATATATGTGCAAATATAAAACATTTCTTACGAAAAAACTATTTTTGTGTATTGGCTTGTTTTTTATTTATATTTTTTATTTATTTATATATTTATATAGTTTGCCATACTTATGTAAACTCCTCCCTGTTACATCTTTTTTTATATTATTACAACTTAAAATGTTAAAGTAAATTATCAAAAATTTTATATTATTAAACTGCCATACTATATACCATAACGTATAAACATTTTAAAAAATTACCACCGTAAAATATACATATTCTTTTTTTAGGTTTTTCTTTTTTTCTTAGGTTTTTCTTTTTATGAATAAATCGCCGATTCTTGCTGTTCGCTCGATGCCATAGTGCGGCATGACATCTGTTGTCGGTTGATAGAAATGCGCGTATAAATTAAAGTATTCCGGGGTACTGCGTGCACAACACGTTACTGGATCGTTCATAAGATATAAAATTAAGTCATAATAAAGATATAAATATGTTTAGAGCCATAAGTTTCTAATGAACGAGATATTATTATCCAATTTTTTTGTTATTATTGGAACACATATAGTCTGACGAAACATTCAGAAATTTTGTTAGTATTATTAATTATAACGCTATATATAATTCCGTTAAAAACAAACAAGCGATGAGCAAGATTTACTGGAAAAAAATTAAGAAAGAAAATCTCGATCATATAAGACATTTAACTTATAGATATTATAGATAAGAAAAATTTGGTGTTAGCTGTTACGAATCTCTCTCATACACAATTTATGATCTGCCTGATCGCACTAATTGTAAGTAAAATAAACTAGGTAATTAATTAAATCTATAATAAGTGAATGAACGAATACACTCTGTTGATCCCAATTCCCTGTAAGTCAAAGTAAAACGGGACCCCATGAATTTTCCATAGGGTTACCTTTTTTCTCTTTCTCTTTTTCTCACTCTCCTATTCATTCTTTCATATTAATAAATCTATTGAACGAGAAAAGAGAGAGATTACCATGAAATAAAAAACTAATTGGCTAATGGATTACAAATTCAATTAAGAGATTAATAATTAAGGTAGATAATCGGAAAATTGGCTAATTCTGTTTTCTATAATTCATTCTGGAAATTTCCCGCTTTGTCCTTTCGATTTTCATATAACTTTCAATACGTACTGTTATATCAGATACATTTATTCGAGTAAATTTATTAATTAGAAGCTATCGAATATTTTATATTCGAGGTACATATGCGTTTCAATATATGTCGGATGCATTTATAATGTACAAGAAAATATTTCTTGGGAGAATGCAATGACTTTTTATATATGTACAATTAATTTAAGCTCTTAAGTAAACTATAATACAGATTTAATCTACTTATGGATTTACCGTAAACCTATATGTATTATATGTTTTTTTGTAAGATTTAACAATTATCGGAAATAAATCGTCGAAAATAATGAAGCTGTGTGTGTGTCATTTTTTCTTTTCCAATAATTTATTCCCGTCCAAATTTATCCTATTAATTTCACATTTCTCAATGTTAATAAAAACTATTATAAAAAATTGTTACTCTCACAAATTTTATTTATATAGACCTTCTCTATCTCCTTCTATTTTGAATGAGTCTTTATTCTAAAGTAATTATTCTCTTGTAATTTTGTCTTCTCTTCTTGCACATTACTTCTGCACATTATACATTTGTCACTTAATTACATAATTATGCATAAAATAAGAAAGTGAGTGAAATGTAATACGCAACATTTTTACTCTTCGCATGTATCAGAACAATAGTGCGAAGTAAATTTCCAAAGTAAAAAGGTAGTTCTAATTTACGATTTTGGAATAAAGAATTATATGCAATGTTCTATGTATTGTACGTGATATTTACGATGAAATGAATACAAAGAACGAATAAAATATAAGTTATATCTCACAATTAATTAAACGCGAATAATTAATTTTACGAATAATTAATCCCAAAATTAAACTCGAGTGTGTTGAATTTTTAACAAATATAATTTTATGAATAACAAAAAAAGAAGTTAATAATAAAAAAATAATGAAGTAAAGAATTATAAAAGGATTTGTAAAAAAGAAAAATAAAAAGATAATAAAAAAGAAAAATAATAAAAAAAAACGAAAGTGTAATTGAGAAAGAGAAACGGAGGAAAGAAAGCAGAGAGAGAGAGAGAGAGAGAGAGAGAGAGAGAGAGAGAGAGATGAAAAGAGAAAGAGAGAAGAAAGAAAAAATATAATAAAAGATGAAGTGGAAGAATTTGTAAATTCCACTAACAATAAAACATGCAAATATTTCTCTTCAATTTTGATAAATTTTAGATATCTATAATTCAAAATATAAATAAATATAATATAATATATTTAACATAATATAATATATATATAATGTATATAAAATATATATGTATAATATATATGTATAATATATTTAAAAAAAATTTTTTTGCTTATATTAAAAGGATAAGATTTATTTTAATTTATGATTAATGATTATTTTAGATTATATTGAAACATTAATAATTATGTCTAAATGTTAATCCTTTTTTAAACAATTCTGTTTACCAAAATTTGTTAACAGTTTAAATATATATAGAATTAATTTATTCATTTTATTTATACATTTAGTAATTTTACAGCTTGTTATTTATTAATTAAATTGTTTATATTTACAAAAAAGAAAAATGTTACAAATTGTCTTACTTAATACGTTTATATAAACTATTAAAATTAATATTTTGTAATAACATTTTTTTTCTTACGTAAATTTTTTCATAAAATATAAAATTATTGTTTACTTGATTTGTTTCCTTGATTTTAATCGTTTTTAGCATTTGACAAATTGTAAAAATCTATGTTTGATCATAAAGTAATCGGTCTTCCGCAATCATTTGCAAGCGGTGGAAAGTGCAAACAGGAACTAGTTAGATAAAAATTAATTACACAAATATTAAAATATACTACTTAATACTAATGTTTATATGCAAGCTTAAATAATTTCGTGAGATGCGCATTTTGCATATTATATATTGCATATTATATATTATATCAACATAACATTAAATATTGCCCATGACTATATGATCATTAGGGCGAGTGTTATCATTTCGATTTTTTCCAAATTCGTGCTGGAATTCATCTTCCATTTCCCAGACAACTCCATCATCGAATTTCTGCTGCTCGGTAACCCAACCGCACATCGTTGTACGTAGAAGTAAACCTATAAATTGTATATATAATCAGACGTAATAAAAATATTCAATGAAGCAAAAAATAATTGGCTCGTCTAAAGACGAACAATAAAATTTAACTGAGGAATAATACGAGTTTAAAGAGCTGAAAACGAGTAGAAAAGCCGCTAACATTAGAAATTAGTTTAGACTAGCAATGGTCTAAACTAATTTCAAAACACAATTGAAGTTTTTGTGAACAAAAAAATAAAATCAATAACTGTTAGTGCAAGGAAAAAAGATATTATTACACCTATACATCCAAATTTTAGCTCATGTTGGTCTTAAATCAGATTTTGAAAATTAATTAATCCGATTTTAAAAAATATTATGTTACTGAATTTCTATCAAAGAGAGGTAAAAAAAGAGAAAGAGAAGATGGAGGGAGAAGGATAGTAACAGAGCACAAAAGAGGAAGCAAGAGAGAGGGAGAGAGAAAGAGAGAGAAAGGAAAGACAGAAAGAGAAGGAGATATATATAGAAAGACAGGAAGGGAAGAGAGAGAAAAATGTAACTGAAGAAAAAAAAATGTGAAAAAACAAGCAGAGAGAAAGGATAAAATAGAAAAAAGGAAAAATAGAGAAAGGAAAAATGAAGGAAAAAATAAGAGGGAAAAAAAGAAGGATGGAGAAAAAAGAGAATTTTTAGCATTTAATTTATAGCATTTCATTATAGCATTTCATTATAGCATTTTATCTCATTATAGCTTATTAAATTATGTTAGAATAAAAAATTATTAAAAAATTTTTTTGTAATATTATACATCTTAAAATAAATAAATTTTTGTTTTTTCACAACTCATATTTAATAGATTTATGAAATATGTCGAAGATTCTTCTTTCAATATTTATTAATAAATAACTACAAATGTTAACTCTAGATATTAAACTGATCTAAAATTTGTTTCGAAAAATTTGAAAGAATATAGATTAAATAGCTATGTTAAATTATATTAGAGTTATTTATGTACTAATAAAAAAATAAAAAACAAATTATTAATACGTGTTTATATCATCAAATATATGAGAAAAACTAATTTATTTCATCAACATACTAGTAAAAAAATTCATAATTTTCGGTTTTTATCAAAAATTAAATAATTTAATTACTAAAAATTTAATACTAAAAATTCAATTAAAAATTTATTTAAAATAAAAACTAATTTCTTTCATATCTCTAACGTTTGTCACAATATGCGACGTGAAGAATAAGTAGAAGTACCTGTTATTAATCCAGAAACAATGGAAATCCCAAGTGTGACTGCTAACGCTAGTAGTTGATATCCCGCTTGCTGATATGCTGTTCTATTGAATCCCGCTGATATTCCATAATCATCACGTATCTCGCTAATTTTTGTCTCTGAGCTTGGCGCTCGCGCAGGAAAGATCTGTTTATGAATACCGTTAAAGATAATTATAAATAATTATTTTTAATTAACCATAATTATAAATTATAATTTGACATAAAATTTACAATATCTACAAAGAAAAATTCAAGTTTTCTATTATTCTATTTCTAAGTTGCAAATATCTATGCATAAATAAATATATTTTGATAAAAAAATAAATATAAATTAAAATACATTTTGTACACCCCAGCCAATAATTAACGTATAATAAATTGATCTCGATTGACTATCGAGTGTCAATTCGATTAATTATTTCTAGCGGGGATTGCACAAGTTTCCGTACCATCGGTAATATATTCCAAGTAGTTAGTTAATATATCCTATTAAGCCTTAAACTCATTCATTATACGGGTGGGATTTTGTGCAATAATTACCACAAAAATAATTTAAAATTGCAATGCTCAAATTATCCACATAGCAATATAAATGAGAATTAATTACGTGAATCGATAAATAAACAATAAAATGATTAATTCAAGGTAACAAAATTACGTACTTCGTACAGGGAATAATCGTAAGTGGCTTCCGTGGCTAAGCTTGCCATAAGTGCTCCAAAAAATGCAGCTAGCACGCCCGGCATCCCGTGTAAATTATGTATCCCACAAGTGTCATGGATGTGAAGATGTTTCTGTATATATGGCTGTAAAAATAGATAAAGAAATTAATATAAGAGTGATAATTAAAAACATTAAAAACATTTTGCACAGTTACAATTTGTTCATTATAACAACAAAATCCTCGACTGCAATGATATTTAACTTCTTTTCATCAAACTATGAAGCCTTTTAATTGCATTTTTAATTTTAAAAATAAAAAAATGGATTAGATTATTTAAATAAATTTATATAAAAGAACCAATCTGTATATTTATATAACTTTTATGTAAGAATCATATGCATAATAAGATCGATTTCATTCATCAAAAGATTTTTTATTATAACAGATTTTTCTATTATTTTCAAAGAAAATTGGTGTAAATATATCGAGCAAAATTGGTGTAAAGATATCGAGTAAGATTTCTGTTTTAAATGATGTAATGTTGTGTGCATATTCTGTGTATGTTGACATGCATATTTCTCATACATATATTTCTTCTTTCTCTCTGCATAATCTATGTATTGCTTGGCACAATAAATCAAAGCTTTTATACACACACACACACGCACACGCACACGCACACGCACACGCACACGCGCGCGCGCGCGCGCGCACACACACACACACACACACACACACACACACACACGTATACATACATATAAAAAACATGTTAATAGATTTATTTCATTATTTTGTACGTAAAAGTATTAAGATATAATCATCAGCGAATATTTTATTCTTGTTGTTGTGATATAACTATCTCGAAAGCTATTATATAATTTACGGAAAAAGATAAAACATTTTTAAGTACAAAAATTAATTAATCGTGATTGCATGATAATTTTCATTATTACCGTAACGTATTTGTATCCCAGCACACTAATCATACCGGATAGAGCACCGATAATCAGAGCACCCACTGGTTCACACATCATACCTGCGTGCATTGAGAAAATTCAAATTAGAAAAAACCCATTTGCATACTGAACGAGATGATTTGATTCATATGAATTATGTATTGAAAAAACATTTTATGTATTTTTTTGATAAAATTGTTTTATAACAATTATGTTGCGATACATATAACATATTTGTAATAATGTAATATTCCTGCAAAAAAGACAGTAATGTAATATACATAATGTAAAATATAATACAGATATACATAAATTAAAAATAAAGTTTGTCTTTACTGTTTTTACGTAATGTAAGTAAAATTAAAATTAAATAATAAGGAATATATTAATTATAAGAATTATAATGTCATGTATCCAACATCATATTACATCATATATAAAATATTTAAATACTATATATATATATATATATATATATATATATATATATATATATATATATATATATATATATATATATATATATAGATATAGATATATATATAGTATTTAAATATGTAATTGCAATGTATGGTTGTTTTTGTTACATTATAGCAACATTAAGGATCAGCTTAATGAAAAATTAGACTGAAATTAAATGCGACGAAAAGTAAATGTACAATTAAATTAAAATATTTAATAATTGTTTTATATTATAATAATTGCTTTTATATTATATGTATTATAAGATTTTGTATTGCATTATATATTGTATAAATATCCATATGTGAATATACAATATAATTACAATATTTATAAATCTGATATATTAATAATCGACACCTGCAGCTGTGCCAATAGCTACGCCTCCAGCTAGAGTCGAATTTTGCACGTGTACCATGTTGAATTTGTTGTCCTTGGAAACCAATGCGGACACGGCGAACGTGATCACGCAGCTCGCGGATATTGATAAGAGAGTGTTGATTATAGCCCGCTGTTGATCATCCCCTGTCAACGTCGCGCTATTGAATGATGGCCAAAATAACCATAAGAACATCGTACCTAAAGACAGTGATTAATCATGCATCTTATTATCGCATTTTAACACTTAGAAAATTATGTAAAAAGAGAATAAAAATTCTATTTAATAAAACATCTAATCTTCTTATTATAGACACGCAAATAGTTTGGCACATACCGATCATGGCGGAAATGTCTGATTGATAGGACGATCCTTCCAAATCATGTTCTTTCGGTTTCTCCTTCCTTCCAAGTACGAAGCTAATTGCCAATCCAAAATATGTCCCAAACACATGAACGAACATACTACCACCAGCGTCAACGGCCTTAGAAATGTGAACGAAATTATATAGGAAAATACATCCTGTCTTACAGGAAAAAATATCTTGTCATATATTTATAATAAAAGTACTATCGTTTACTTTGAAAATTTCCAATAATATCGATGCTATAAAATAGAAAATTCATATTTATTAAACAATATTTTCAAATTAATAGAAAATATGCATGTGTTTATACATATGTGTATGATAAAAATCTATTATCATATCCTAATTTTAAAATTACATTTTAATAACATGTAGAGAAAGGGGAAATTTATGTCCATATTTTTATAATAAAATCTTAAAAAAATGACTAATCTTTCTTTCTTTTTTTTATGCGTGTTTGCTTGGTTTTCTCATTTTATTTTAATTATTATTGTGTTTTTTTATTGATTTAATTGGTAAAAAGACATTAATAATAGATTATAAAATACTAATAATAAATTAATAAATACCTCTAATTATAAAGTAAACATTCATCGGAATAAATATACTATGACAATCGATGATCTATTAATAATGATTAAAAATATTATATTTAATTTTGTGTAAACTCTTTATCACATCAAAATCCCTTTATTTAATCGATAATTGTAACTTTTGTTTTATTACTTATTGTAATTTATAATCGAATTTCTCTGACAAAACTAAGAATAAACTCACCATAAACAGATGCTCGCCCACATATTTATTAATGGTGAACATAATCAAATCCACTATTCCCATGAACACCAATTGCATATAGGTCACTTTGCCTAAAACTGCTCCCATGGAAATAAGCGGTGTAGCAACAGCGCAGTCGGCATTAAGCAAACTGAAAAGTCCCGTAACAATAAGGAAATAAATATCTTTACTCAAATTTTTTTTTTATAAAGAAGCTTTATTTTATTTTATCTCATTTTAGTGTAAAAATGAACGTTTCACTACATTTTTGTACAAAAATTTATGTTTCCTTACATATTTGCAAAATAAAACTAATTTATATTATCTAATTATTTTATCAGCAATCTTTAATATAAATCAAAATAAACACCTTCCTAATGAGAGATAAGCTTGATTGCCTAACTTCATGTTCATTGCTCCGTCGCAGATTAAAGCCACTTGAACGAGAATTGCGCCTACGAGAAAAGTCAGGCCAACACCACTCTGACTGTATCTCTTCAGGAACGTCATCAGAAAACCAAAACCGATCCAAATCATCACATGGACATCTTGATATACTGTTCCATTTTAGACAAAACCCAAGAACAAAAAAAAAAAAGTATTTTGTAAATGATAATGTTCACGACATTGCGTATAATTGATGAGTAAATAATGTTTTTTCTTCATTTACTTTTTTAATCGCGTATAGTTAATTACATATTAATCGCAGGAATTATAGTTTATAATAAAATAGTGGATGTAAAATCTGTAAGTTTTTTTGTAAATCTATTTGTAAATAAACAACGCGTGGAATCACCGATTTCCACGCGTTGTTTACGTGATAACTTGAGAAGAGATAGCTGCAATAGTGAGTACAAATATGTTTAAAAAAACAATAGGAAAGTAATAATTTTTCAAAATAAATTTTTGTTGTTTTCCTATAATTCTTTCTATTTTTCGTTCTTAAAAAGATATATAAAAGATTTAATTGTTTTTCCGCAATGCTGATTATTTCTTTCAATTAGCACTTCGTACTTCGAGAGTAATTATTAACGCAGAGATTGTATTTTGATAACTACAAACAAGTTATTATGACTGCATGATCGATTTATATACTTGTTTTTTTGTAAAAAGTAAAAAATAAGAACCTAAGTAGCGCGTGCGTACGTCGGTGATGTCTAGTAATATAAAATAATGTAATAAAAGATAATATAATTATATTGTAAATAATTTATTAATATTGTAATAAATGTAATAATAAATTTTTTAAATTAACAATCAATAAGTTCTATATACCAATATACAGTAAAATAAAAGTAACAACATATCTTAACTGTTATCTTGATTGAAAAAGGAATATATGTTTTAAATTTTATGTTAGAATCTGTTATATTATATATGTGTTAGAATCATTAAATATTATCTCATATTACTACGAATGTAGATAATATAACTTTTTTCGCCTGTTTAAATTTTTTTATAATCTGAAATGAAATGTTTAGATGAGACAAATTTTTTATTTAGATATCTGCAGCACATAGATATATATCTGTAAAGAAAAAGACAATCTGTTATTTATAATTATATATTATACACTCGATTTTAAGGTAGTTAATTTTTCTGTTACTTTGTATTTTACATTTTACATTTTGCCTTATACATTTCTTTTTCATCCACTGTTGCTTCATTTTACTTTCTGCTTTATCGCATGTATATATTATTAGAATATAATTATAATTAGTTCAAATTTTTAACAAAAATTCGCTTACCTTTTCCTATTCTATGTTTATTAATTTCATTCCATTTCTTTCCGATATGTGGAAAATACTCTATCACTTCCTCACAATTTTACAATAAAAAGTTTTGAAAATCTTTTTTCATTACAAAATTAAGGTCATCAATGGTTCAGTAAATAAACAATCGAGAACAAGAATTTTACGCTTAATTTTTCGAACATTACACACTGCTTCAGTAATATTATGTATGTTTCTTATAATTTTTGGGAAATCTTTCTGGGGGACATACATCCAAAAAAGGCAGGATGTATCAAAAGATGTATCAAAAGATGAGTCGATAGATGAAGAAAACAATACAATAAGAAAAAAAGAGAATAACAGGAAAAGGGAACTAGTAGGAAATGACAACACCAATATAGAACTTACGTGTATACGTGACGGGTAGAGAGTTCGATTGTCCATTCAAATAAGGTTGGACGCTATTCAGTCGGTTGCTGGCGTCAGCCTCTGGGGCATAATCATATATAGCAAGAAAAGCACACAACAGAAAACCCTCAATAAGAAGAAGTATAATCGCGTGCTCTGGCCCATTGCATATCCTTATTCGTAGCATTGTGTTGCAGGGATTGACTACATGCCGACGAAGCCACCGCAACATACAGCGTGTCATGTGGTAAATGTATTCAGTCGTGTCTTTTGGAATTATTAGTGTTTTCGTACTTCGTGGAAACTTCTTTTCAATACATATGCATTTGAATTTAATTCGTCGCACGAGAAAGTATACGCTTTAATTTCTAATTAACGTTTTAATCTTAAAGTATTAATGCAGAAAATTCAATTTTTTCCAATTCACACACACAAGAGAATGAAAAAATTTCTTCTTATTGCTTGTAAATATAAGCGCTAGGATTAATTTTGTATTAAGTTCAGGATTATTATACAGTTACTTCTAAAAGAAGGAATATATTATGGGTAAATTAATTAAAATTGTCATTATTGAGTTTAATTTTCTCTTCAAAATAATTTTTATAACCAATTTTTTAAAGAAAAATATTTAAGATATTTTTAATTTAATACAAAATTTTATCCGCAATCTCATTCAATCTGTTTTATTTAAAATGATTATAATTTATTGATTACATTAATATATTAATTTAAAAAATTACGTGATTGTAGATCCATTGAACTTAATGATAAACTTTTCAAATAGATGTTAATTGGAAGAAAGAAATTGACATGACTATTCGCTGACAGATGCCGAAGACGGACTGTTCCCGACGACTAAATATGAATGTGTCTCCAACAAATCTTTTGAATTCATGTGAATATTTAAAATGAGAAAGGTCAAGATGGTCAAGAAAACTCTGTTGTCGGAATTCGTAATTCTGTTATTCATATACTAATATGTATTCTTTCTTCTGTGCAACGCATATGAATATATACATATATAAGATAATCTATTTTTAATTTTTCTACGCGTTTTCTCTCTTGACTTAAAATATTCGCATTTTATAGTCATTTTAAAAATTCAGACTAAATTCACTACATTTTGAATGAGACATTCTGTGGTCGATATGATTTTTCAAGTCGCTTTTTCGAGATTTTAAAGCAATTTTTATTTTTTCAAAAATTGAATGTTTTTTCGTATAAATCATTTTTCTCTCATTTTATTTGTGAAAGCAAACATAAGATTATTGAAAAATGAGCAATTTGCAAAATAGTTTATTTATCTTTACAAATTTTTGTATGATAATGTAAAACATTTTATAAAGCATCTTTTTCATGATTTTCTCATAATTAATATTTTTATATATAAAAAATTCAATTTTTTATTGTATTTTCTTATAAAGGAAATGGAATGAAACAATCAATTTTTCACAGTTTCTTGAACGAGAAGTTTTATAAACTTCTGATATGAAGCAAGAATTGTCAAGTATCTTTCTTCGCTCTTCTGTTTTCTTCATTATTCATAAAAAATAAATATAAATAATTGATTACATAAACTTGATTTACTTACTCGGATAAATTCGTAAAGGATCATCATGCGGTTTTTTGGTTTGTCCGGATTTGTCGGCAGTGCCTGCAAATATAATTAATATTTATTTTAAACACGGTAATAATGAAGATTGATGTAAACAAATTATATAAAAAATTTAAAGTAGTTGATTGATACAAATGACAAAATTAAAATTCTTAAAATTTTTACAATCATTTTTTTAAATTTTTAGAAATTCTACAAAATTCTTAAAATTTTATCAAATTTTTAAGCTTTCAAATACTTAAAAATTTTTTTTAATTCCAAAATTTTTAAAAAATTTTAAAATTTTATTAAAATCTTAAAAATCTTAATATTTTTAGAAAGTTAACATTTAATTAAAAAAAAATTTTTTATGTTTAATTAACATGAGATACGAAGCAACTTTTTGTTATAAAAACATAAAAAATATTAATAATTTTTTAAATATTAATATATTTAATATTAATATAAATTGAATATTTTTATTTTCATGAAAAATATCTGAAAAAAATTATTTATATAAAAGGATCATTTACATAAAATTAATATTTCATATATAATTTTATAAAATTTATAGAAAAGAATTAAATTTGCTCTTAAATTTATTATATTTATTTCTTTCATTTCATAATATCCTACATGTTATGGATAAGAATAATAAATTTTTTACAACAATTGTGTCATATCAGTATGTATCAATAATAATTCTATCGGTAGTAATTCTTAACTACATATACAAGTCACATTTATTACATAACTGATACAGTGCGTATTTTTGTGTGTGTGTGTGTGTGTGTGTGTGTGTGTGTGTGTGTGTGTGTATATACACATATGTATATTATATACTGACCAGTGTGATTTCTGAGTAAATTAGCATTCGCTTCTGGACCATATGTCATCAATGTTCCTATTAGAGCGATTAGGATGATCTCGAGTAAAAACAGCATCAGTACTTGCTGTTTTTCAGTGATTGACGTATACATTATCTGTAAAGAAGGACAGATTTGAATCGTTAAAATAGTTATTTTTGCTACAATTAAATTATTAGTTTGCAAACATTTTCTTTTATTCTATCTGGGACACGAGTTTTTTTTATTTATAGTTTTGCGAGAATGGTAGCGGATGGACAAGAAATGAAGTCCGTCAGAAAATTAAAATTCACGGTTCAATTTATTTTTTAAATTTATTATTCTTTTATGTATTACCATATTCTTTCTTGTGTGCGTATGTAATTTATTTTAGTTAGAATTTTGTCTTATAGTGTAGCTGCGTGAAGCGTTGTACAGCACTGACAAGGGAGTATTGTGGCGATTGCATCGTCATTATCTTAATCGCATTATTTCTTTTACATGTAGACGCGAATAAGCACACATTAAACTTGCACATATCGACACGATAATAATAAATATACATATAGACAAAACACGCGGATTGATTAGCGCGGATATCTTACATAATAAATAATTTAATGTTCAATATTCCTTATTGAGATTAAATTTTAATATATATTTCCTTTTTTTAGCGGACCGATATCATATAATGTAATCAGCAGTGTCCGTTGCAAGTGGTTATGGTATCGCAAGTAGGGTAAGCGATTGACTGGCAAATTACAGCGGCAAATAAACACGAAAAGCACTTCTTTGTTAAATTTCACAAATTTCGAGAAGATTTTTCAAGGCATGTCGTACTAGCAAAAGAATTCTTGCGTAGCGGAACCCGCAAATCGGAAATTCGACTATCGAACACTGAGAGGAACGAACACATGAGCGATAACGTTTGTAATGGATAGAATAAAGAATATTAAATTAAAGAACGTTAATTATTTATCACGCAAGATGTCCGCGCGATCCGCGTGTTCATGGTTATCGTGTGGACACATGCGAGATCGAATGTGCGATTATTCACGTCTATATGTAAAAAAATGCGATGATTAGAGTCGTGACGATGCAAATGCCACAATAGTTTCAAGAAAGGAAAATTTGAAAAGAAGAAATATCCTTTTTCTACATTATTATTTCTTTTTATGAGACTAAGAAATTTTACTTTAAATTTAAGAAATAACAATTATTTAATTATTATTATTTAATTATTTATAATAATACTTTAATTTAGTATTTCTCACGTTTTATTAAATTAAATTAATCAGATCTTATTGATAAAAAAAAATTAATGTCTGCAATTAATGTCTTTGTTTTTTTTCTCATAGAGAAATTATTTGTTATTTCTATTTATCTCTTTTTTATTACCTCACAATTATGTGAGATTTTATATAGTCAAATTTTTGTTTAATGAGACAGATAGAACTTTTTAAATGTTATAAAGAATAAAAAATGTACACTTATAATTATTTGCCTTATATCGTTTGCTTATATCGCTTTGTATTTTTAAAACATGTTATAATTTAGACATTTAAAAAAATAATGATTAATAAATAGATAATTAATAGTTCATTTTAAAAATCTAAAATAATATTCTTTTTAGAACACATACACACGTATATATTTATAAATATACAAAGTTATATGATATACCAAATATTAGACTATAAATGTCTATAAGTAATAATTTGCAAATCAATCAGTACGATACCTTTCCCATTGTATCTCGATAATAATTAAATTGTCAGTCGCGCTTCTCACACTAACGATTTTTTGCCTCGTACATTCACTGAAAGAATATTTTATTGCTCATATTTACAAACTGATTTATCTAATGTTATAAGAAATGCGAAAAATATTATTGATTAAAATTTATTTTTATTTGATACATTATTAAGTATTTAATTGAAAACATAAATAAAAAAATAAAGATTAAAAATACACTTTGTTTATCCACTGTTAATTTATTATTAACTAATTTAAAACATTTTTTATATCAATAACTTTAAATAAAAATTACAATTAAATCCTCATATTTTTTGTTTTATATATATATATATGTAGAACTATCATTTATTCTACTCGTGTAGAATTACTATTTTGTGTAGAATTTACAGTATAGATATAAATTCGATAGTTCAATCTTCACATGACATATCTTAGAATATCTTAGATAATGCCGGTAGTATATAATCATTTCGAAGATGTAATTTCATATTTAATTTAGATAGTTTATAAAAATAATTATATTATTTAAACAAAAATCTTGACATCAGTTGCAACGCTTGCAATAAAAAATGCATATCCTTATTTTTAAATATTGAAATCAATAACAAATGATTCTTCTCTTAAAAAGAATCGAAAATATGAAGGTAAGTAATTAATTCATCTTTTAAAGAAAGATCCTACATGTTCATATATTTCCTACATATCATGTTGCATGGTCTATATTATAAATTGGAATTTTGTCTTGTATATTGCGTCTGTCCTATGTGCTCAGATACAAATGCAGAACATATGCTATTTAATAAGATTAATTAGATCCATAGATTTATTAAATCCAAATAGCGCAAATTCAAATAAATAATTCAGATGAATATGACAAGCTATAGATGGAAATAGTTTTGTTGAATAAATCATTAATTTATATTGGCTCAGCTGGTGCAGATGTTTCCATATATTATTGTTTATCTTCTATAGTGGACACGATCTAATTACACTACAGTTGCACAAATCCAATTGTAATTAATCTCATCAACCCTCAAATACACGTTGCTTCTGCTGGGCTATTACATTTATAGATTTCAGTAGAAGAAATATCACTTTTTCTTCGTGGAATTGAATTCACTATTACACTGAGGATTTTATATAACATTAACCAATTTTATATAACATTAATGTAGCATTACAAATATATTGCAATAACTGTAAAGTTATTACCCAGTTTCAGATCTTGTTTTCAGTGGGTTCTTACTGGGTCGTTGTCGACGTGGGAAACGTCGCTCGTTGCACGATGTCGCAAATCGTTCTGCCTCGTTTAAGCCTCGTTTAAATGCTTATAGTGAGGGTCGCTACGTGATCATCACACTTGTTTATATGAACCCCAAGCCGTAGAGAATTAGCAACAATTGTGATCTTTACTTAATTTCGTGTGTCCTTGTCATTTCATCGAGATACTTGATTTCCAGAAATAGGAGAATCTGCGATTTGATCTACGTATTCGAATTTCGAGTCAAGAGTATCACGAACATGAAGTAAAATTGTTGGCATTTGACCCATTTAATAAAGGAGTTGGTAATAACCCATTTAAGAAATAAGAATTGAAATAGTTGATGTTAGCAACTAAATTTTTATATCATAATATATAATTATTAACTTATTTTAAAACAGTTTCTTTAATCATGCAATTAAATATTAATATTGCTCTCTATATGCATATTGTAATAGAGAAAACATTATATAGATTAAAAAACTTGTTATTGACATATAATCTGTCGTGTTAATTGTTATTTAACGATAGTGATTGAATTATTTAGAAATTGCTTACCAAGATTAGCAAAAAAATTTCAATGTTCAATTCAATGTAAAATTGATACTTTATTATACTGTTAATTTATTTCAATAATCTGTAATTTTAAGAAAATCTTATTTTGGCCTAATGACTTTATTTCATCATTATTTCATTATTTTATTATTCATTCATTATGTTTCATATAGATATTATTTCATTTTATTTATCATTTTTATTTATCATTTTTTGTTCAGCTAAAAAAATTTAATTTTCTTTATCTTTAATTTCGTTTTTTTACGTTATTTTATATCTACACTTCAAATTTTAATTTATCGTAATTCTTTATCGTTATCTTTGCAATTAATATCTATCTCAGATAGCACAGGTAGGATAAACTAAATTAATAGTTGACAATATCAAGATAATATATATTTAATTGCAAGCTTTATTTAGATTTACTGTTAAAGAAACCAATATGTTTCATATTTTCCAACTATCTAATAGACATAGCAATAAGCTGTTATTGGTTACTTTGTAGTATTCTCTATTTTTAGTGATAAATAGAAAAAATTATAAGTATATTATGCTTCACTAATATCTTACATATTCTTACATGAAATGATAGATATTAAATAATTGAAAAATAATTATAATATTCCTATTAACGTTACAATAAAAGAAAACTTACATTACATTGGCAGTTATATAAGTAGTAACTATCATAAACATGCTTAAAACATGCTAGTATAGCTAGATATATAAGATATATTAAAAGAATTTAGCATAATATCACAATCAATCAAATACTTTCGGGAAAATGTATAGACAATGAAATTAGACTTCCAGAATGTTAAGGTAGAATAATTTGCCTGGTAAAGTATATTATAAAAAAGTAAATATAGTATACTGATATTAACAATATTTCTTAAATAAAATTAGTAGCATATATACTATTACCGATTAATACAATAATGCTTCGAGCCAATTACATTCGGGAAAAAATAGAAGCAATGTAATGAGATTTATAGTACATTGTTATAGCAGAAAAGAATCTGCATAAGTAAGATAATAAATTAATTAAAATATTGTACGTGCATTTAACAGTATACGGTAAATAAATTTGAAGAGTATACTACGAGAGTCTTATACGATTGTCATATAAATAATATATTTTCGGAAAATTTTGAACAATTATTATTATTAGTAAATGCACAGTTGTTGTTTCAGTCTGGTTTACGCAAAGCTGATAGTAGGACGCGTCTTTGTAAATGAAAAAATTAATTGTGTAATAAAACAGTGAATAATGGATGAGAAAGTGCAGTTAATCTAAACAAAAGAAAAAAAAGCAAATGATTTGTCTGAGAGATAAAAACGTCGACGTCGTCAAATGCAAATCAAGACTGCTAAGATAAAATTATTACTAACGGTAATTCCAATAATGATCATTTATCGGAAAATCGTATAAATCAAACATGTAATGAACATGCAGTTGCGATTTCTAAAAACAATAAAAGCGAAACAATAATCAATATCGCGGTAGATGAATACCTACTTGAAGCTAATGAATCCACGAATACAGTTGACGATAATGATAAATACTCTTACAATCACAATTATTATACTTCATTATCTGATTCAGATATAACTGACACTGATAATTGTAGTGATAGTAATAGCGATAGGAATGATTTTTCCATTGAGAAAGAAATATTATTGCTAGGCCTGAAAAAAAATTGACTTTTGCTAAAAAATTAGCAGATTCATGTTCTCATACCAACATGAATCATGCAGATTAATTCAATTCTATCTGTTTTGCGCCAACATAAATGCCTTGCCAGACTACCTAAGGATGCCAGAAGTTTATTGAAAACTCCACGACGTAGTCGTATAATATCTCGAACTGTACATCCCGGAGAATATATTCATATTGGAATAAAGTCTAATATTTTGAATATGCTTTTGAAAACTGCAGATACAGATATACCATCAATAATTTTGTTTGACTTTAGTACTGATGAAGCTAATATATACAAGAATGTTCAGTACGATATTTATTCTATACAATTTAGAATTCCTAATATTCCTGATAGAAGTCCTATGATTGCAGGATTATACGTAGGAAAAAAGAAACCTGCTGACTTTGTAGATTTTTTTTAAATTTCAATGAAGAGTTATTAAGTATTATTAGGGAAGAAAAACAGAAAAATCATCTTATAAAAACAGAAAAATCAAGCTAAAAATAAGGTGTTTCATAGCTGACACACCTGCAAGGGTTGATTGCTTAAATATTGTTGGGCATACGAGTTTCAACAGTTGTCATAAATGCAAAATGTGAAAGACGCAAAACTGATTCATCAGTCATTTTTAAAGAAGAAAATTATCCAGCAAGAAGTGACAATGATTTTTGACAACTTAAACATCCTGAGCACCACCGTGGTAAATCTGCATTGAATAATTTACCCTTAGGATCAGTAAGTCAAACATCCCACGATTACATACACTTGGTGTGTTTAGAACTTATAATCTATTATATCTATTATATCTTTATATAAATATATAAATTGATTCAATTTATATCGGTTCCCTTACAAAAGTATGTGTCAAAGAGATTGCTTGCACTAAAGTATCATAGATTATGGATAATGAAATAAACAAAGTAATATAAAACACAAAATTCTAAACATCTGTGAAATTTAATAACATGAGCAGACACGAGTCTTTAAGAGTGTTGCAAAATTTACCCTTAAACAGAGATAACAACATGCAGTGGATTAATGGAATTGTTTTTCAGTAGTAAAATCGATATTATTATTTATTAAAGATGACATCCTATACATCAACTGCACGAATAAGACGGTATAAGAATGTAGAACCGTCTCATAACAAACAGTGCTTACATGCAACCACTGAAACGCGATTAAAATTATATATATATGTCCTTGAATGTTTTAAAAAATAAAATTCTATTGTTACACAGATTTGCGTACGCGCGCGCGCGCGCGCGCGCACACACACACACACACACACACACACACACACACACACACACACACACACACACACACACACACACAATTTACAAAATTAGATTTTTTAAAAATTATTATAACGTGAATTATTTGGCAAAATTAAAATTGTAAGAAATCACTTTGTCATTTATCTTTGCCATTTTTATATATTATTATTGTATACTTACAAAAAATATAAAGAAAACTAAAGCAATAAGATTTTGTATATATATATTACTAATCTAAAAATTAATATTAATTTATAGCGATCATTCCACTATTTATTACAGATAAATGTGATATGTAATACCATCCAATTTTTTACATAAATTATTATTCAACGTCTTAAAATGACATAAAATTTAAAATAAAATTCAAGAATTATTAATTTTAAAATAAAAAAATAATGTATTTGAAAATTTTTTAAAAATATATCTATATATTATTCTCAAAACAAATATCATCTTAAAGCATTGTAAGATTTTATTTTTAAACTAATACCATTTCTTACTTACGTTTATTTTGTGTAACTGCTTTTGGAACAGAAACGAAGAGATGTTAGATGAATAAATTTTTTTTTATGTTCATAGATTGCTTTTATATGGAATTATCTGTCCAACACAAATCGCTTTTGCATCACAAGTATTAGACGGAATTTTGGACGTTGAGTCGATATCGGAAATAATATGATTTCGCGAACGGAACGGACATCACGAGATATCTGACTACGAGGACAAACGAAACGATACTCGCCCAAAGAAAACGAATAGTTCAATGCTAGTAGACAGATGACACGCGATCGATTTACTCTGCTCAAGAAAATCGACGGTCAACATGTACCGATATAATTAGACTGCACGTCGAATACGAGACAAACAAGTCGCCATTTGTAATGATAATCTGACATTCTACGATGCGCAGTACAAAATCTAAACAAGGGGAAAACATTTTGATATCTTGTATGTAAACGTTAATATACAGAAAGATCCATTTTAATCGAAGAGATTTCATAATTTTATTAGATTTTCCGAAAAAACATTTCAGACGAAGGATGTTTAGTATTTGGAGAGACACGAGGTGCTAACAGATATTTTAACTGTGATCTCCGAACTCAAGGTTCGACTTTTTTAATTCAAACTTTTTTTAAACGAAACTTGTTTACCTATATTTTTTTATCAATTTTCACTTTTTTCAGAATTTTTAATATATTAAATAAATATTATTTAATATATTAAACAATTCTGGAAATCACACTAAAGGAAGATATGTTTGTATACAAAAAAATGAGTAACTAATTATCTATTCTGAACCAGAGATATAACTTATGATTCGTCGCATGTATTCACATAATTAACGTTTACAATTTATACATCTTATGTCAAGTGTTTACAAAATTTTATAATAATTTCTTTTGAAAACGTAAATGTAAGAAGTAAAATAATTCTATAATATAATTCTTTTTATAACGAGATTTTTTGTGTATTAAGAGCTTCATGATTTCAATATCTCTTCTTCATTACGATAGCAAACAACAGTTAGATTGTAGTTGCTAGGAGAATTGAGAGCTGGAAAAAAGGGACTCATATTAATTCATTAATAAAAATATGAATATCAACAAATATATAAATTAAAATAGAAATTTACCAGAAAATGGGAAACTGTTTTATCTTAGTTTTCATATTTTCATAATATGGAAATAAGGTAGTTAATTTGCATCATTTTACAATACAATTTGAGAAAACAAACTTCAATTTCTTGCTTTCAACCAAGCGTCATAAATCCAGATGACATATAACTTAAACATCGCGATTGTCGTGTGAAAATTCACCGAATGTGAGTTTGCACAAAAGTTCAAGAGGCGGCATTTAACTCTAGAGACAATATCCCGTCGTAGTACTGTTGTCGTGTCACCGATATTTCCAAGAGAAAAATTGAATACGTGCTGTGAGTATGAATGCGCTTTCACCCTCCCATGATTTCTGATGCATCGCCTTTGATCAACTGCGGATCAAATTCTTCTTCGGATCGACTGATCAAGCTCGCACACGCGTAGATAGACGGCAAAACAACTCAGCACGATAGCTACTAAATTGCTGTCTGTCAAACCAAGCAACCATTACTACTTGCTATTGACTGTTTGCTTTGAGATGATATGCAATATTATATAATCTTATCAAATCTTAATTTTCTTCTGGTTGTTTTACGTGCAATTTAATTTTATATGTAAAGTGGAATTCAGAGAACGGCAATATTTATAATAAAATATAAGAAGTATATACATTGACAAAGATATGTTTTTAAAAAATACCGCATGTACACAGATACAGGTAATAAAATTCAAATAATTCTAAAAAAATTTACATTATAAAAATATTATAAAAGTATTATAATGTGTATTATCAAGGCTAACTATTGTTCATCGTATGATGTCTACGAATAAGACCTCAATTTTTTAACATTAATTTAGGTTTAATGCTTTCTATTATTGCCACATAATAACATTATTAAATTAATTATCTATAAATGTATGTTAAAAAATTACAACAGAATTTGTTCTCAGAAAATCATAAATATGATATAATCTAATTCTGAAATAAATACTTTTTAAAGTATTATTTTATATGCATGATTTAAACAAAGATAGGATCTTAAAATTTTCTTAAATAAATTTCTTGTATTTATTTTTATGTTTATTTATTGGACGTAAAATTACAATGTTATTTGTTAAGAATTACGGGAATTCCATTAATAAAATGAGATATTAAATATAAATTAATTTGAAATAGAATTGTATAAAAAGTATTAAATATAAAGAATATATATGTATCATTTAAATATCTGAGATTCAAGGGATTAATTGTTTAAATAATCTAGATCTTATATAGGTTATATGATCAAATTATCATAATAATAACAGTTTTTTGACGAATCACTTATATTGCGCAAGCTGCGTTATAAGCCAAAAAGTTGTGACGTCGTAAGATTGGATTAATTTTAACGATAACGAGGATTTAACGGCCAGCTTTCTGAAGTTTCGAAAGTTCCAACCCAAAGTTTTCCCCAAAGTGCTGCAATTTGTGACAGTTGCATCGGGTTATTCGTTTGCCTTCTATGGTTTTATTAATTAAAAATATACAGTGCAAAATTTGCACAAATAAAATTTCCATTTTAAATTGAACACTTATTTAAAATAAAAAAGATTTTTTTTTTATTATTTAACTAAATTGGTATAACTTATTATTAGTACCATATATCTTTTTTCACAATTTTATTGAAAAGCACCAGTTGTTATGATGATGAAAAAAATCTAACATTATCTAACAACATTGTGCAAAAAAAAGAAATTACGGATAAATAGATAAACGGATCAATATAATATATTGCTTTTAGCAGCTAGCTAGAGCTAGCTTTTTTATAAAATTAAAATTTATAAAATTTTTCACTTTTTTTGAACCAAAATATGATTAATTCATACATTGTTTGCAAAAAATGAGTCATAAGTTATATTATTAGATAAAATAATTTAATTATTTCATCTATCTCAAATTAGATAATAACTTATTTCAAACTAAAAAAATTTAACTAAAATCATCATGTGTACAATTATATTAGAAATAAATCTTTTTAATTAAATTTATATATGCAGGTTTTTTACTTAAATTTAATTAATTATTAAACTGTAACTATAATATTTTAAAATTTGATTCAACATAGATGCTTTAAACTTAAGACTATGTTTCAAGACCAAAAAATTTATTCGGCGCGCAATTTGGTGAACTTGAGAAATGTACATAAATTCACACAAAAACATTTGCGCGAAGATCTAGCTTTGACTATTTAGTGCACCTTTAATTATTTATTGTATTTTCACATATCGGTCTATATTCTATTTGTTATAGATATTTTATTTCGATATTTGTAACAGCTGGCATTATGATTCTGTAGTTCTCAAGCAACATAAAACTTAATAATGTTAGAACGTTGTTGTTGTAAAAGTCTAACAATAAGTTACAGCATTACAGACTGACATGGAGAGACCTGCGGAAGAACATAGCAAAAACATGGATAGGACGTCGCGACGTGTCATTCTTGGAATCCTCTTTTGCCTTTAACTGTGAAAGTTTTATCTCGCACAAACGTGTGCCGAATTTTAAAACGGGTTACAAGAAATGTCACTTCTTCGTTTGACACGTTTATTGCAGGTCAATGTTGAATATCTTATACGATAATGTTTCTCTAAAATTCGATAGACTACAGATTTTGAAATTTACTATGTTTGCAATAATTTTTTAAGTGTGACAATGTATATATCTGAAATGTTTAGTAATAAATGCCATTAAATTTAGCAAACTTTTTATTATAAAGTCAAGATATTATAAGATTTATTTTTTATAAGTGTTGTTAAGAATAACAGTTTACTGTCTCGTTAAAAAGTTTCCGTTCTATCTTTACCATTTAACTTTTATGGTTTAATAATTCTTGCATCATATATTGTCTGTCTAAAATTTTAGAGTTAGAGATTCATATGTCCAGACAAAATCTAATTTTTGTGTTTGTTAAATAATTTCTTAAAGTTCTGAGATAATAAGACATTAAATTTAATAAAAAAAATTAATTAAAGTTTATAACACAATACTCTCTTAAAGCAATATACATTATTTTTGAAAATTTATTATTAGTTTGAAAATTTATTTTAATTTTTTCACAACATATATATTATATAAACATTTATTTTTATTTGCCTGTCGTCTCTTTCTCTCTTTCTTCTTACCTTTCCAATTATTTTTTTTTCCATTCTGTTTCTCCCGTCATTTCTTCCTTCCTTTCCTCTATTCTATTTCTATTTCTCTTTTTTCCTACTTCTTTTCCTTTCTCTTAGTCTATTATTCTTAGTTTATTCTTCTCTTTTTTTCCTTTTGGCCTTTCTTTTCTTTCCCAATTCTCCTCTTTTCTCTCATTCAATTCTATCGAAATATTTTTAAATTCGTGAGTGGAAACCGCTGATTGAAAATTGAACTATGACTGCAAAAATCCTACATGGATTTGTGCGAGAGTACATGCCTACTCACGAAATGATGAAACAAAGAAAACGAAAGCGGAAAGTATACATGAATGTGACATATGATAGATTCTTCAAAATATTAAAATAACAAAAAATTACACAAAATAATATATGTATATCACAGAATAAAAAATAAAAAAATATATGATAGTTTATGTTAGTATTAAGAAAAGTTTTTTCTTAATACTACGGTTGAAGTATAGAAAAAAATTCCTTTTTTCATGGTTTCGATATGAAACAAATTTTTTTTGCAGTTTTTACATAGAAACATTTTTTTCTCTTTGCAACTTCTAAATAGAAAAAAATTCTTTTTACACAGATCCAACAGTTGTACAGTTTTAATTTGGCGCAAAAATTTTTCGTTAAAAAGACAATACTCCAGGAACTTTTAATTAATTTCGAATATTTAGAATGACTTAAATTAATAATACTTCTCTCTTGATGGATTTTTATAATAAAATTTTATAAATAAAAATCATTTCCAAAAAAAATCGTCATATAAAATTTATGGTAATATTTCAAAATATAGAAATTTAGTACATAACAATGTAAAAAGCAATTTGTATGTCTTGACAATACAAATTACTTATATATTTAATTTATTAACTTCTTTATAAGTATTAAATATTTTTTAAATTCTCATAAATTAATTTCGATAATAAAAAGATAATTTTTGTTAAAAAGACATTTTGAGAAAGATAAAAAGTTAAAAAAAGAGAGTATAATAAAAATATTAAATTCTGATTAGATAAAGAAAGACAAATATCGAGTTACAAGTAAATTGCGTAGAGCGAGAACAAGGGATAACAGAGACGAGATGGTACATCGCAATGAGGATTTTGCATGACCCCACGTAGGCGTGTCCCTATATTAGGTTTTAATCATTCAGGGGATGAAATTTTAGGGACGGGGCGTGGTAGTCTGTCTCTCTACCGGTAACACCCCTTCCTGAAAGCCCTTCGACCTTCGCAACTATGTTATGTCTGCGTGTCGCTATTAGGCGATACGCAGAATCAAATGGTACATATAATTCAACTGTTGAAATAATTTGATATCCAAAAGCTAAACCTCTTCAAGATTAAATATTACTTTAAATTATGTAAATATTACTCTCCAAATTAATACACGAGAAATTGTTAGTTTATTGTCGCTTAAAGAGATTTCTATTTAATCCTATTTATCTTAAATTTCTAATTTAGATGTAATATATCAAATCTAACAATAATTAATCTAAAAAGAAAATGCATAGTGTTTGAATCAGGCAAAATATTCTTGTCCTGTTGCATCGGAAAAATTTCACATTTTGTAACAAGGATGCACGAAGAAAACCGCACTGCGGCTTGAAACCGAAGACGTTTTCGTGCAAAGATATTCCTCTTTTACCACCGCTCGAGCAAATTGCATTGTCAATTATTCAACACGAAGCGACGGAGTGGTTGTATATTCGATATATACGCGCATTCGGTCTTCGGAGGAAGAGCGGACAAAGTCGTTTTTGCATTTTTCACCGACCTCACGGCATTATTTGCTCAAAGAATATTTCTAAAGCGCGAACGGCGGTCTTCTTCGATGTAAGAGCCTCATATTTATAAGATAAAAAGATTGATGATAATACTGCTTATCAACCTACAGCTTTTTAGTACAAACACAATGAAGGATGTAATATAATGTACGAAAATAGATTTAAAAAAGACTTTAGAATGAAATATTCTAATTTTTAATAAATTATATTTATTAAAATTATACACTACTCTCTAAATAAAAATCAGTGTATTATTCACTGATTTACAGTGTTATACTTATAACTGTGATTATTAGTGAGTACTCACTGTTTCTCAGCGATTTTGATTAAGAGGAGAGTACTTTCATTAGTGAAATTTCACTGATTTCGATTTAGAGAATTATTGTATTAAATATTAATTTGAATGCTTCTATTAGCAATAAGTATTTTTCTATCTTACACTTCTTCATATTACATTTCTAAATAAAGTTATGTTATATATATAATAATATATGATATATGCATAATACATGATAAATATCTATTTTGCTAATTAACAAGAATCGTAAGAATATAAAGTATAAAAGGATGATTAATTTTATTGCAATTTTTAAATAATAGGACATTAAACAATAGATTTCCTCGCGCAATAAAATCCGTTTATTCAACATTCTTCCTATTCTTGTACACATTAATAATAAATTAAATAAGATGTTTTCTCGAGTTAATCAATCTTTTTATTTCGAGTTACTGCACTTACGTACTAAATATAATATTGAGTTCTTACTCTGTTGTCTGTTACATACGTCAGAGACGAGAAAATACATCAGAATGAGCGAAACGCGAAAGTTCTCCTAAGAAATCACCTTTTCTTCGCAGTATATTCTGTAATTTTTTTGCAATTAAAGTCGAAGGAATTCTCAGTAATTAATTAAGCAAATGCTTCATATTGTTAACGTAAAATATTAATATAAATTACATTTTATTGTTGTTAAAATTTATGGAGAATGAGGTATAAAAACTATCTATATTTGTTTCCACTTTTATGAGAAATAAATTAATGCGAAATATCTAATGAAGTCATATAAATGCATTGTGAATTTGAATGCAATTGGAATTGAATTTTAATGAATTGGCGACTCGTGTATGCGATCCGATTAAGTCTGCTATTCAACAATTCGTAAGTTATTATTGCAATTCTTATTATGTTATGTCTTAATTATATAAGATAGTCCAGATTGATTAAACAAATTTTTTATATATGATTCATATATATTTGAATTTTTTGGATGTAAAAGCATTAATTAATATTAATATTTTATTAATATTAGCATTTTATTAATATTAATATTAAAATCTTTTCGTTAAAATATTTTTTTATTAATATTAATAATTTCAAATTACATATACATATATATAAAATTTCAAATTATATATGCATATATATATATATATATATATATATATTATATATATATATATATATATGTAAATATTAATATTTTAAATAGAAAGTACTAATATTAATAAATAAAATAATGCTCTCACATAAAAAAAATCAAATATTTTACATAATGCAAAAAAACTACAAACATATTTAAATTAAAAACATATATTGTTGTTTATGCAAATAATCTCTTTCCTTCTTTCTCTTTCCTTCATCTATAATTCAATAATTTTAATTTTTCTTTTCTCTGAAAAAATAAAATGTCTTTTAATAATAATTGATTTAAATTTATATGTATAAAATTTCTAATTTGATTTTTGCAAAGGTTTATTAAGAAATCATGCATCTAAGGATTACATATAATCATTATCATACAATCATTTATTTAACTTACAACGTTCAAAATGTTCAATATTATTACATATATTTAATTGTGAGATAATAAAAATTCGCACGCAGAACACAATTGCCAAGAGACTGATAAAACTCTCAATACAAATTGATTGATTAGCTCTGGCATCTCTGACTATGTCTTCCACAAAATTGCTCGTCAAATTAGTTCTTAAATCCGAAAGAGAACATCTGTTCTCAACGTTGGCGAAGACGTGCCGCGATTCCCGTCTGTGCAGCAGCTTGCCCCAGGAGTTCGCCACAGATTGTACGTGCATCGATATCATCTTCATGGAAAGAAATTTTAGCTATACAAAATCCTATAAATCTTTCTTCTAGCATACTTTTTTGCTGTGATCTCTAGCATGTTTTTTCATATGCAACGTTTATCCTATATTGTTCTTTTCTTTTAGCAAGTGCACAGGATCGAGAAAATCAGTTATACATTAGATTCTGTTCGTTAATCTACATAATGTTAATGACGTAGATAACTTTGCTCATTGCTTTCAAATATTAATTATATTTTTAAGAGTTTTTTTCAAGTTTAATTAGTTATAATAAGTATCTAAATTAAATAAATAACTTTTGCTTTTGAACAAATCTCCAAAATTGAATGCCGGATTTTTCATTAGATTACAATCCCAAATTAAGATTTTCTTTTATAAACATTCTATCATATTATTTCGCTCTGTAGCCACAAGATTATTGGATCTCAGCAAGCGTGTGCATGCTGAGAAGGCCGAATTCGCTTTGATTCTGGAATGCCAGGTATCAAAGTTCGGCCAATTTCGAAACCACAAAGGGATTCTCCAAATCAACTGACTATTCGCTATCTGATGAAGGTGAAGAATCCACTTTTAGTCAATTTTAGTTTAATATTTATATCATCTTTCTCTCGATCATGCTTCCTATTTGCATTTTCGTCGATTAGTCTCCTTCCTTTATCTTTTTCTCTCCCTGTCTCTGCGATGCAACCACGTCGGTTTCTCCGCTGGCGTGAGTTTCTCTTCGCTCTGACATTCGAACTCCCATTAGTATCGATTTCTGAGGCTTTCATCACCAAAAACATCACGTATTGATCTGAAGATGCATCGCCCCGTTCACCAGGCCATTCCTTCTGACCCATGAGGACTTGCACGTGTTGTGAATCACATCTCATAGAAGTTATCGCTATATTCCGTCATTCAGATGTCGAAATCAGGAATTGAAAAAAATAAACGTTGACAGGAATCTCTTTGAGAAATGTGGTTATGATATAATATATTAATTTTATTTGCGCTTTCTGTATTTCACTTTCTTTTTTCTTTTCCTCTAATATATTATTTTGATTCAAAGATAGCAAATGTGAGAAAGTATAATTACATCATATCCATTATCGATTAAATATTTTTACAGTTGATTCTTCGAACACTATTTTGTAAAATATTAAAATATATCTTTTTCTAAACGTATGAATATATATATATATATATATATATATATATATATATATATATATATATATATAAACTGATTTAAATTTAAACTAAAAGAATAAATAAATTTTTGCAAGTATATGTTTTTTAACTTGTTAATACAGTTTTTAAACAATAAAGTTTAAATTTAAAAAAAGACAAATTTGTTTTTTATATATATTATTCTAATATATTATTCTAAATATACCTTGTTAAATATATTATTCTAATATAACTTGTTTTTAAAAAAATAATAATAAGTTAATTTTATAAAAAAAACATTTTATTTTAAATAAAATTGTTAAAAATCTATTTTTTAAATTAAAAAACAGGTTAATTTTAATAAAATTGATAATTAAAGAAAATTATTTTGGTTAAAAAAATTAAAAAACAAGTTAATTTTTATAAATATGCATTTTAAAAAATAGAAATAATTAATTAAATAATTTTAATTAATTAAATAAGTATCTTAAAATAAGAAACTTAATTTTTTCTTAAAAACAAATTATTAGTATATGAATAGAACAGTAAATTATGTAGTATTATAATTAAAAATAATAAATAACAATGGCTTTTAAATAATACTACGCAATTATGTAAAGTGCCATCAGTATTCGCGAATAATTCACGGAAACATTTTGCGAAGTTAAGTAAACATGGTCGGGAGCTTTTACTTAATGTCCGATGTCGGACGAAATAAACATAGTTTCCGGAGAGAAAGCAAGTGTCAGGCGTACCCGACTTGAATGTCTTATAAATAAAGGAAGGAGCACACGCGATAGAAATAAAAAAAATAGAAAAGGAAAAATAGGGTAGACGTTACAAATCCTGAAATGCAACTTAAATTATTTTGCATCTGAAGCTATTGAACAATACATATTTGCTTTTTGGATTCTAATATAAACGTCTTTCGAAAATATTACATGTTACCTTAAAGTAACATGATTTTGTATGCCTTAGTTAAAAAAAAAATCTTTGCAATTTTTCAAGATAATTTTTCAGAAATTTTTAGAGTTACAGAAAAAATTAGTAAATTTGTGTAAAAATATAATTTTTTAATCAAATATTATATTATAAAAATAATTTACAATATACATTTCATAAAAAATTTTATTTACAAAGACATTTTAACATAGAACAAAAAAATATTAATATACAAAGTTTAAATGAAATAAATAAAATTGAAAGTATGTGTTTAATTTTTAATTTTTTCTAACATTAAATATTTATTATCATACTTTTTATCATAATAAAATTAACAAAATAATTTTCATTTTGAAAAAAATGGAAAGAATATTAATTACTTATTTCTACATAATCTTCCAGCAGATTCAAGCGTTTGTTTCAATAAAACATTAATTTTAAAATACTTTTCATGTCAAAATCCAAATTACTATGCAAGTCAATTTATTGTCTTGTTTTTCACTTTTCTTGATCTAAAGCAAAATATTCTCCTTATAGATGATTTTTTATTTTCTAAAAGACTAGAAATTTTCGTAATTTACAATCTTTAGCTAATTATTAAATAATCTCCAAATTTTGGAAAAAATAATTTTAAAATAAAAGTTTTATTGTCACAGTAATGTTTGGCTTTTTAAAATAATTTTTTTTTATTTTACTGAATTTTTATCCTATTCATTTGGATCATTTCCTTTTCACTATCTGCAAACTGTCTTTTTACTTAAAAGATCTCCCAGATTATTTTTTACTTTAAGTCTCGTGAAACTTTCATTCAATCTTAAAACGGAAGTGGACAGGTAGGTAGGTGAAAGTAGTTGGAAAGAGAGATTGAAAGAACGAGCTTACGATGTTGTAGCAGAAATGTGACTTACTGAAAGTTCAGTGCAACGTCGCGTTTTTCTCACGTTCGCTTCCATTGCAGCGCAATCCGGTATGTTATCCACCTAAGCTATTTATGATTCGTGTTCTTTATTCTGTTATCCGTAATGCGACTAGTTCTTGGACATCGAGTTGTGTTTTTTTTAAGACATCAAAGATCTTTCTTCTGTATCATTTTTTAATATTCTCTTCTTCTTTCATGGTAATGTAATCTTCCTAAATATAATATAATATAATTCATATACTATTCCTATAACATCATATCCGATTTTAAAATGACATAGCAATACTATACAAAATTTCCAACTTTCTACAAATTTAGAGTAACTTGAAAAATTGCAAACATTTCGCAAAAATGAAAATATATTTTATAAAATATTAATATTATTAAATACTATAATTATATTATTTTTACTACACTCGATGTTTAATGCGTGATTATCAAAAGAAGTTTGTTTATTTGAGCAACCCAGCGCGAAACTGATTGGAATCTATATTTCATGCAGTTATATGAAGTACATTATATATTAGTTTTCTGGTTCGTTTTCTGCCGATGGTTGTATGATCAATGTATATATGAAACTTCATACAATGTATATAGGAAAAATTCGACACGGCCGCCTGTTGCGGCAAAACCGGGATTACAACCCTGCTGTGTACAAAAAGAGAGGTTGATAGAAAAACGAAAATCTCGCAGTAACGGTTGTTAGAGCGTCAATAAAATGTAATTAAGGGTTCGTTCGGGTCTACAGAATGTTTTGGTTCTATTATACCGCCACAAGGGGTGCGTGCACGATCTTTACATATTCAAGGGCCACTGGACAACTCAGCTCTTAGCTCAATCCCCTCCGAACACTCAGGGGTACTTTACAATTACCCTACCCTTATCGGCTATAAATTTCATTGAATACATATTCAAAGAGACTAGTATCTCCTCGTTCGTTTCTCTTCTACGCTGTATCTACGTTGGAAAACTCTCTTTTGACCTCTCTACCCTTCCTCACCCTTATGAAATAATCATGGAATTATTATCTCCTGGCTAGTGGCTACTACTCATTGCCACGTATTTTCTCGTTGTGAAATCCCGTAGCTCTGCGCATAAATTGTAACACTCTCATGTGAAGATCGGGAAGGGAAAGTGGAAACCAGTAGACGCCATGCGCCGAGGGAATTGCGTTGACGTCCGGCCGTTGCAACGTTCAACCCGTAGATTAATTGATATAATTTATTTACAAATTCTACTAATTAGAGACAAACATTTTAATTAAGAATTATTTATTTCATTTTCCTAATAATACTATACATAATTTTTAAAAAACAAGAACTTAACTTAAAATGCATAAAAATACTAAACTGTATAGAAAGTAAATAATCAAGGTAAATTACATAAAATATTAATTTTATTGGACGTAGAAATGATTTTTTGTTTTAGTAATATTAGTAACTTATTAATAATATATTTATTAATAATATATTTATCATAAATTGTATACAAACAAAAGATTATTCTACTATATTTTTCGATGTATATGAAAGACTCTCATTTTCATTCCATTTTCATTACACAATCCATATTTCTATCTCACATAATTGTATATATTTTTTTCAAAAGTTCTTGGGCTTATTTTTATCATTTTGCAAGTATGAATTGACATACGTCGTTTAGATCTCTGAATTGGATCTCTGAACTGAATAGCGCACTCAAATTTATTACATATCTTTGTAGAAAAAAAATTATCACTAAATATTTGCAAAGCTTAGAGTGATAACCATAACTTTTTTTTATTACTTATCAAATAATAAAAAATAAAAGATAAATAAACAAATACTTGAATGTTTGAGTTTGATTTGCTGTTTATTTGTTGTTTACTTATTTATAAACATCTTCATGCGAATAATTTTCTTCATATTATAAATCTATGGCTACACGATCGTTGAATATGATAAATTAATTGCCTGTAATTAAATAACCCGCATCAGTAGCGCAAGTCACTCCCTTTTTATGTAGTTTGGTATATCAGCAACCTCTTTTCGCAATCATGTTACTTCTTGGTTTTTAAAAAGTAGTAGCATACAACAGCAAGCTTAAGCTTGTTGAATTGCAATATTTCCTCTCTTTAAAATTCATATTAATTATTTAACTCAATAATAATTAAAATGTTAATTAAAGTATAATATAATTATAATATAATTATATGTAATTTCCAATTATATTTTACAAATATTATATATATATATATATATATATATAATTATATGTAATTTCCAATTGGCAATTCATTCACGGAGATTAAATAATTAATTAAATTAAAATTTATATTACTCTTTTTTTCTGTGTTTACATCTATTTTTATGCAATAAATTTGTGTAAAAACTTTATAAATGTAAATATAGACGAAATTGCAATAGTTTAATTCATGAATAAATTGCCAATTGGAAATTACATATAATTATATAATTGTTAATTATACGTAATTATAGTTTATAATTCTCATCGTTTAGCAATTCGTACTTCTCTCTATCTTTTCTAACGTATTCTTTATCGGAAAAAATATCACAATTTAAATTCGTACTTTAAATAAATAAATCGAGTAATATTGATTTTGAGTTGTCATCGCATTTTATGAATTATTTCTTGTTATAAATAATATAAATTATCACATTAATTAATCACATATTACTGTCTTTTTTATTTAAATCATTATAATCGTTGTTAATTTGCTCTCATAAATTCCATGAAATACAAGTTATTAAATAATCAAATTATTATATATCGTAGCCTTTTTCTTAAATCACATGATCCGCATATTCTGTTACACAGTTATAGTTTATAGTACATAATACAATGATAATTATATTATATTTGTAAAATATAATTGGAAATTACATATAATTCATGTATCATTCCATACTCTTGATGCAAAAGCAATAAGCAAATTACTCTCAAATTGACAAATAATACGAAACGTGATGTTGGATGCGTTCAAAAATTCAAATATCCTTCAAAAAATAATCATCGTCCGATAAGTAAAACGCAATTCAATGAATATCTCACTTTGATCTCTGCGGATAAATTGCGCGAGACACCTAGTTGTTTCGCAAAGAACGATCTCCTACACTCTTTTATAAATTTTGAGATTGATGATTAAGAAATATATTTAATCATCTGTAAATCATGTGTTAAAAATCAATTCTGATGCAATTGTAATGATGTGAAAATTCATTTGATTGCTAAAATATAGATGGCGTTAGCACGTAAAATAATATTAATTTTATAACTTTAATATTATATATATGTAGACATGTATATACATTTCTACAAAACATAAAAAATGGATAAAAATATGATCATAATTCGATACCATCTAATAATAATTAATTTTTATTTAAAACTTTTTATTGTTATTATTCATGTTTGGTTTTCTATGAAATAGTTGATAATAAAAAAGTTTCCCGGCAATATATGAGTTATTATTGCATTGCAAATACTTATATTAATTTATGACGCATCTATAGAATAAAACATAAATTTAATATTGCATTATAAATTAAAATAATTATTCACAGATGTTTCATTAATTAAAAATTTTAGATCAGCAGTCGATAATTAATATTTCTCTTCTACTTACAACCAAAATTTCATTAATAATTTAACAGTCACGAAAATTTATCTAGTGTTGATAACTTTTAATTTCTCAGTCGAGATTATTTTTACGATAGATTCCTAGCTATTTTTTGTTATTAATACAAAAGAACACATAGAAATGCAACAAAAAATTTTACAAATTATCAATAGTTGTAATCTATAATAATATTACTCATTTATTAAATAATCTATACATATATAAGTTTATATTAAGAATTTCTATTTCTATTTCTTTTATTGTATTCTTATATCTTTGTAGTAAAATGACACAATATTCATCTAGAAATGTATGCATGACGTTCTTAAGGATAAAATAGTATGAAAAGATCGTGAAATACATCCGCAAATTATATCATGTGAGTTTGTAGCTTCTGCAAAACGATCGCCATATATGCATCATATGGTACATTGCCGTTGAACAGATTCCGTTTCACATTTTGATTGTTAGATGACTCTCGTTGTATGTCAGATCGCAAACTCGACGTGTGTGTGTGTGTGTGTGTGTGTGTGTATGTGTGTATAATTTAAAAAGTTTTATATATAATAATATTTTATTAAAATAAAGTAATATTTTCATAACAATTATAAATATATAAAATAATATATTATTAAACAATACAAAATATAAAAAATAATATATTATTTAATAATACATGATTTTAAAAATGCGATGTTTTATTAAAATAAAGTTATATACTTCCATGTAATAATTATATAATATACATATATAAAGCAATTAAAGAATATTCTAATCATATTTTACGTATCATGTGTAATTTTAAAATCATTGTTAGTTCTGGAGTAATAAAAAAATGTTTGGGAAACTTTTTTATACATCATTTTAATGATATTGTCATAACAATTTATTAAAAAAAATTTAGGATATTTTCTGCTTTATATTCTTTTTCACATCGTACATATCGTTGTAAAACAAAACAAGTCCACAATATTACGTGTAATTGCCTCGATCGTGTGGATTTCATAACTTTTATTTTGCATGCACTTGTAGAGTTGTAGCTAACATAGCTGACGTTCTCTCCAATGACGCGTAGTGATTCAGCGCCATGAGAACACAGCGTGAATCATGTTTTCTGTGACCAGAAAACCTTCGCTAAAGGTTATATTCAATCCAACACATGAATTATAGCTTAATTATCATTTCGCAAATGTACTGACTCGACACTGACTCACGTATATTTTTGCACAATTATGTATGCGTATCCTCTTTCCATAAAATAATAAAATTCAAATCTATTTATGCTATAAGCGAAAAATGAATAAAATGTCTCTTAATGGCCTTTGCAATTATTACGCATTATCAATAACTTATTTATTACATAAAATAATTTATTATATAAGCTTTAGAAATTATGATTTGTTATTTAAATTAAACTTTTAAAGTCTCTTAGTTCATTATTCTCAAATTAATTTAATTTAATTATTTTATTAATTAAAAATTATTTTATTAATTTAATTGATTGTTAATAAAAAATAATCTTTTCTAAAAAATATCACATTATATTTAAATATAATTCTTGTTTATTATTTGTTTAATAACCCAGTAAAAAAGTTTCGTACAATGAAAAATAATAGGAAAAATTTAAATATAAAAATATTAGCTTTTCGAATTTTCCAAGCCAATTTCATACAAAACAAGGGGGAAACATTAATTAAAATTCATTTTAAAAAATTTTAAATAAAATTCAATATTGTAATATTATTTTCTTTCGTGTAATACTACATTTACAAAACTAATTCACTATTTTTCAGCACCATTAATATTAAAAGAAACATCAATAATTATATCAGTAGTTATATTATCTTTGCTGCTTCCATTTTAATCTAATTTGCTCGCTTTTTTTATTTCATTTGCGTGCGAGTATAGAACATGAAGCTGAAGTTAATCCGAAGAATGCTCCTACAGGGCGCAATATATTTAGCGAACCTAACTACCGCGAATCAGCGTTTAACTCATCCGATAGTACCTGAGGGTTAATTATTTTCGTGCTGAGCTTGAACTCATCGCGTTGCTCGTTTAACTTTATTTCACGAAATTGGCCGTTCGCGTTTACATTCGCAATTCGTCTACCAACAAGCTGAACGAGCGAGTAACGAAGTACCCTGGTTACTTTCGCGAAAAATACGCGTGATTAAAGCGCGGAGCGCCAATTTGTTTTGACGCAGCGCTTAAACATCAGAGATTTAGAATTTCCGCGCCATCTTGCTCGATGATTATCCTCACCATTCATGCCCAGGGATCTAATTATTGTCGCATCGTACGCAGCAAAATTTTTTAATGCAAGGACAAATCAGGCATACGTTTACGAAATTTTTTTTTTGTAGCTCGCGTATGTCGAGTCTGTGGCGTTGGGTCGCATCGCGTCGCGTCACGGCGCGTCGCGTCGCGTCGCGTCGACCGGTTACTCACCGCGGGCGACGCTCCATCGATCGTGTCGGTCGCGAGGGACCGTAGGGGTCGAGAAAGAGAGCGAGGGAGACGAGGAGTGGGATAGCCCCCTCCGGCAGCGGTGTTCGCCCCTGCGGAGTGCGTTTATAGGGGGTGATATACTTGCTGGCGAAATAAAGGAGTTGCCGACAGTACGCGAAGATAAGAGATTAACTAAGATAAAAGATTAACGGGAACGGCGTGGGTGGAAGAAAGGAGAGAGTGAGAAAGAAGAGAGAGAGAGAGAGAGAGAGAGATATGTGAAATCTTCAGCAAATGGAAATAGAAACTATCCCACGCTCCCTCTCATAAAATCTCCCGTCGTGTTCGCGTCTTCAGATTTAACGTTTAATCACATTCTACGTAAAATTAATGTTTGAGAATATCGCGTGTAAGAAGAAACAAGAACAAGAACAAGAAAATGTCACTCCATAATGCTTTTACATTGGTATTGTCTGTTATACGAA
>JANQDE010000063.1:825831-857824 GCA_037157785.1 Cephalotes varians
TTATGCATAAAAAAGCGATTGCGTACTGCGAGACACCATCTTTGTATGAAACCATAATTTTTTTCAAAATGTTTTCGCAAATTCTCACGCAAATTTTCTTTGTAAATTACTTTTGAATAATTCCCTTAATTTGTTAAAAAATATTTTACCGAAAAATGCAGTTACAAAATAAAAAGTTATAGAAAGCCGGGCATTTTTCAGCTTTTGTGCCTACTCGAGAATTTTGTGACTTTAACGCATTACGATTAGTGCAGTCAGATTCAATTTTTCAATAATTATATATAATTATCGTTGGAGAAAGCTGCATTTACAATTTCGACTATCAGCACAAGCACTCCGATGAATGCCGTACAATTGATTTCTTCATTTTCGTTTTTTTACGCGCGAAACATTTAAGGATATCGACCACGCGCGCACACCCCGTGCCCCCCGCGGCGCTTGTTTAACTGTTTACAGTCATCATCAATTATTATTATTTACTTATCTCCATCATTTTTCCTCCCCCTTCGCCCGTCCGCTTTCTCGCTCTCATTCTTTCGATTTCTCACACGTTCTCACAATATCGTCCGCGCACACGCAAATTTGATTTCTTGAAGTAGCCGCGATCAGCTTACGTTCTACTTCACCTTTTTTGATAATACATGTTACAAACGTGTACATATAGATACTTGTGTACGCGTGTTCGTGATTAATATATGTATATAAGTACGCAATTAGTTATGCAGATACTATTCGTAAGGATTCGCGGATTCACGCAAGATTCGTACGTGTGTATGAGTAAAAATTGTATTGTATTGTGTGCCAGGATCATCGGCGGCTCTCAGTCGTTTGATCGATGTATGGAATGACCGATCGCCGAATGAAACTAGTGTTTTTTCAACTCTCGATTGTTCTACACCCGGAAGAAGTGGTGAGAAAATAAAGAATCCTCTGTGTGTGTGTGTGTGTGTGTGTGTGTGTGTGTGTGTGTGTGTGTGTGTGTGTGTTATTTCTAACTGTGTCGAAATATCACGCGTATCATGTACTTTTATGTATGTGTATTTTGTGTACATGTGTACGTGTGTGTTTCATACACGTGTGTGTGTTTCATACACGTGTGTATGTGTACGCCACATCGCATTGGTGTGCATTTCCTTTGGCCGATCATTAACGCTAAGACTTAACAACGCCGGATAAACACGATATAAAAGAATTGTTCGCGCCATTCAAGACCGAACTTCGAGTTTATTATTTTTCACATTGATTAATAATCGTTTTTTTTTTTTTTTTGTGTCTGGTGCGTCCGCTCGAAGAAAGAGTGCCGCGCTCTGGGCCCGACGTCGCTCTCCCCTCCGTTTTGTTTTCCACGCGATCTCGAGCACTGCGTCCCTTTTTCCCCTTCTCACCCTCCCCCTCCCCCYCCCTCGCGAATCGCGTACAAGTGTCTCGTGCGAAATTAGTCGTAACAAGTGCCTCTGTGGAGAACGCGTCGGTGTGCACCATCTCGCTCCATTATACACAAAAATACGAACTTTTGTGGATTCGCAGAGAGAGAATTGTTTATTTTTTTGATTTGATAAGAGCAAACATCATCTTGATCGCTTCGATGAAAGCCACGGGGATCGTTAATCATCGTAAATCCGCCGTAAATATTACTCGGCGGAAACCGTGGTCGCACTATAATATTGTTAGTAAGAATTTATTAGTTATTATAACATTATTGTAGCAGCTTGATAGTTAATATTAGTTCACCGTCGGACTGATCCCATTTGACGCAGAAGGTCCGTAGGAAAAACCTGATAGAGCTTAATGATCCATGTGACATTCGTACAAATGCGATATTTCGCATCGAACGAGGACATTTTTTTGCAGTATAAAAATAAATTCTAATAGATTTGCTTTAGTCTTAAGTGAAAGAATTTCTTCGCCGTATCACACGAAAAATTCCGAATAGCGCTTTTGGAAATCGCGATAAAATATTTCCGATAGAGTCGATATTCGTACCGAGTCAGATCGAGCAGAGATGTAACTCTCTTTTTTTGTTTCTTTCTCTCTTTTCAATCGAAAGGCTATCGTCGGGGACCAGGCGCGGCATACGAGCGTGAAATCGGTCTAATAAATTCGATCTGATACGGTTTTGTGCATACGTAATCTTAGAGTCTTAAATATATCCACATTTTTGCGTGCAGAGCTGAGTGAACGAAAAGGAATACATTACAACTCGACCAGTCGGAAAAGGGAATTTTAAATTCGCAACACGAATTCATCCATTCCTTATTCGAGCTGATAAAAAGTTAAAAGGTTAAAAAGAGAATGATAAAAAAGGAAGTTAAAAAAAAGACATTCGTCTTTGTGAGTTTTCAATGAAACTCTTGTAAATTTTTGAACGAATTGACAAAGCGCAATTAACTTCATTTCATTCGAATGTAATTTTCTTTCTTTGGATTTTTCAATTGTAAGACGATGAATTTCGTAAAAAGAGTAGCGTAAAAAGATTGTCTTTGATACCAAAACTACCCAGCTCTGTCCGCGAATGGAATATCACGATCACGTTGCGAGAGCGATATTGATTCTTCCTGAAACGCGACCCGAGATGGTACGTGCACGAGAATTGAAATCGGTTTAATTTCGATAAATTCAGTTTTTTAAATGTTGTGAATTAACGGAAGAAGACGCCTCGTCTCCTCGTCGTTAACCGCGACGAATGAGCAAGGGTTGCTTCTGTCTTTTCCGTAAAACGTCGAGATTCGAACTTATCGAAATTGCATCGATTCAAAATCCCACGGGTGTTATCACGTGTATTCTTGTAGATTACAGCGGTAAGAGGGCCGATCATCGGGAATAAAAAAGATAGACCAAATCGTCTACGTGAAAACGAGCGACGCGGTTTATTGTAGTCATCACGAAATGCAACGCGAGCCTCGCTGCTTTCATCCCGCTCTCCCCCAGCGACATGTCTCTATCTTCCTCTTCCGTTTGCCATATCCTTCCTCTCGTTTTCCTTTTTTTTTTTTTTAAATTTTGTATGAGGAGTTTAATATGAATCGTGACTATATATATCTAAATATATCTAAATCCAAAAATATTTTCAAAGAATACGAAAATAATGTTTAAGCAAATTGCTCTTTTTTTTTTAAATTTTGTCGCGCTTTATCTCCTTCTCGTTCTTGTTCTACCACAAGCACGAAACATCGCTTGGTCGATTAGCTTACGAGTCAACGTACAAATATAATTAGAAAAATATAATTGGTAGAAGAATATAGAGATAGAGTTAGAATCAATCGTTATTATGTCTTTTTCTCATTTTTTTTTTTCACCTTTTTTTATCGATACGCCTCGATAATATCCTTGCTCTCCGTTCCCTTTGCCGCGCCCTTTCTCATTCACTCTCGGGAGTTTTACTTTCTAAGAGTAACTTTCGAACGTACGTTCCTTCGAGAGAAAAACTCATTCTCCTCACGAAGGCAAAACTCTCGGCTGCACACACCCGGCTCTTACCCCAAAGCGTCAAACTCACGCGATGAAAAACACACCCAAGTGGCATTATATTTAAAAATGTACAGAGTCTCATCGTTTTCTGTCCGTCGTCCAATCTCTCCTCGTTCACGCGTAACATTCCTCACGCATCTACTCGCTTCGTGCGCAGTATCGTCATGAAGCACAATTTCCTCTCGTCTCTTTTCTGTTTTCCTCTTTTTCTTAAGAAATGAGAATCGTGTACTCTTGTTACGTCTCTTTCAGAAGTCACGCGAGTACATATGAAGAATCATTCAGTCTTAAAGGATGGATGAGAAGATGTGCAAGGTGGTAGCGCGATTCCCAAGAGGTACGACCTTCCTCACGGCGATTTTCTCAAATTCTTTCTTTTTCTTCTCTCTCTTTCTCTCTCTCTCTCTCTCTCTCTCTCTCTCTCTCTTCTTTCTCTCTTGCCTTGCTCCGTCCGAAGCAACATTTTTTTTGTACCGGTATTATAACTTTCGCAAATATATCACCTCTTACAAATATCCGCAGGATATTTTTGAATATACAAAATTATATAAGGAAAGTAACGTTCTCTCGCGCGACGAAACTCTTGCGAGGTGAATCTATTTTCTTCGAGGAAGCGTACGATTTCTTTTTCTTTTCAATTGCGACCGTTTCTTCGAGACTCGCGGTCAGTAACTCTCCCTCTCCCTCCCCCGTCGATTCTCATCTAGTGATAATAGCGAAGAGCGCAGAGACACAAAAGAGGGATACTAATGCCGCGGGGAGAATATGAATGGTGCGTGTGAAAATGTGCATGCGAAATGTTCTTTACGATCTCCCAGCGAAGATAGTAGTTACGCTACGACGATTTTTTTTTATATAACAGTTAAAATGTGTGATCGTGTTGAATGTTGTGCGCGCATAGCATCAATCGATACGTGTACGTGTACGCGTCTTTTACTGTTATGTGTGCTGCTTACGTTAATCCTTCTTTTTCTCCCTCCTAACCCTCATTCACTCTCCCTCTGTTCTCGTGTGCGTAAAATATGTGTGCGTTGTCGTGAGTCCTCGATCTAAATGTCGGAGAGAAATGTCCGATTACTTCCTCTCTTTCTCTCTTTCTCTCCCCCCCCCCCTTCTTCCAGTTCTACCAAGTCAGCGGATTTCAGTCCTTTAACCACCCCCTCACCTCTCTCGGCGCTCTCTCCGTAGAAAGATTCCTATCTGCGTTTGCTTAACACTAGAACGTCCGGCCGTTCCTCGATCGAACGCCGCTCTTCCAGAAACTCGCCGTACGTCGTACGATCAAATCGGAAACCGAGTCGCGAGCGCTGAATAATGTATAGGCAAGAGCAATAACTTTGCGACTTGACACGCGCTGCATTCGCGCGGATGTCTATATACATGTTGCAGAACGCACACATGATATTCCTATCAAATACGCGATATGCAAAAAGAAGAAGAAAAAGAAGTTTTCTTTAGATCGAGGATAAAAGTGACATTTTTACACATGGAATTTCGGATAGATGCTCAATTTATCCTCGAATATGTCGACAAAGGAAATATACTTATTGTTAGCGCTAAGAGACACTTATTCTTTTTACAATATCTCTCCCCGAGATATGTCGTTAAATCTTACAATTAAATGAAATCGTCGGTGAACAGATTGTCCACCTCCGGGTGTTCTAGTGTTAACAATTTCGATCTTCCGAATCGCGGTTCGAAAATCATCTCGTCATTCACGAGAAGATGCCGTTCCGCAAAATGAAGATACTCGCTATTGTGCAACACGGTGACGCGCGATGTATGCAGTAGAAAAATAAATTTTTTCAAACGTTTAATAATGATGATACTACGAGGTGTTTCTTAATACGTGCCGTTTGGGACAATTTCATTTTTTTTTTCCATCGTGTTATCGCTCATAATTTTCCTCATAACAATTTATGCTCCCGATTATAACGAACCGTTGTAAAGCGATCTCGTCTCACGTTATATATATGCCCGTATCACATTAAAAAATATTTATATTTCAGATGTCATCCATATGTTTTTTATCGAATAAAAAAGTAGGATAAAAACGGTTCGTATGGATATTCTTTTCATGTTTGATTTTCCAGAATCATCCCTGAAATATTTGGCGCGCGTTAAGAAGCATCTCACGTATCGGTAAGACCAACATTCAACGAGACAAAAATACGAGACCCTTTTCTCTCCGTTGGCCCTTCGGCGACCACCATTGGCGAGGGACTCACGACCGAACGAGAGGAGTATGCAGGGAACGGTACGTATCTACGATACTTCCGCTACGCTTTGAATCCAGAGGACCATTCTCTCTCATATCCGCGCGTGAAGGGTTATAATAATAGGTGCATCGAAATAATCGCTACGCTACGACTCACTATTGCTAATCTACACGCGTGACTGCGGTCGACCCTGAGGTGGACCCCGCCTATAATACCTATCGACAAGAAGAGAAAAACCGAATGGCTACCTTAAAGTCCTTACTTAATAAAGAGATCCCTACAACGGATACTCCCTGGCGCAAAGTACCCAACTACGTGGCTTACTACGAGCGCTTTTACTACACGACTGGCCTAAATCCTACGAAGGTATACGCGCGATCGTAACGTCGCCGAAGGAAAACAGTTATCGATTCGATCGCGAGATATTACGAGATAACAGACCGCATTCTCGGCACGCCTTTTAGCGCTAAACGTATTCGACCGTTTGATTCGTCTTGCGTAAAGATGTACTTAGATTTACCGATGGCTTGTTCATTTTGTTTATTATCATTTATTCGCTTGTTAATTTCTGTTAAATGTTTTATTAATTAAGCTTGAGAAAACAAGATTTCATCAAAGAAGAGTTTCATCTTAGGAGTTTAAAACTTATTTGCGAATACTTCATTTTCGAATACTTCATTTAACTTGGGAAGAGTCTCTTTCCAAATTCACTTTGTAGAATAGTATTGCATTTATGAATTCTCATCGCAGTTATAGAACTCTTTCGTCTTGCTAATTTTGAATCCTTACGTTAGCAAACAAACAAAGCTTAGAAGCCGCATTCAGCGCTAAAACACGGCGAAGAAAACAGAGCGCTGTATTTTCGAGAAACATTTAGATCCCGATTGCAAGTTACATTAGGTTTCTTGACGAATCGCGAAGTCTTGTACGAGTTAATTCTACACCCCCCAAATTAGGGTGAAATAATATTAGATTGTATTCCAACGGAGATAACTTCGCACTTTCGGTGTACATACAAGGATTGTAATATTATTTAATATCAAAGTAATTCGTTCCAATTAGGATACTGGCGAGGCATCATTTCTTTTCAATTACTTCTTTTGATATCGATATTGATTTGATATCGGTTATAAGACAAAGTTACCTCTACTAGTGCTATTTATCGTACGATGTTTATTGTGCGTGGCGAGATTAAAAAACGAGAAACGACGAATATATATGTATTGGTCGAACAATATCCCAAATAACTATCGGTAAAACGGTGATTACGCAACATTAACTTGATTAATCAGCACTCGCGTCATCGCGTTAATCCCTTAACTCTCATAATCTCCCGATAAAAAAATATTTTGTATGCAGAAAAATATTCTAGTTAGGGGAATGATCAACGAATTTTTACAAAGGCTAGCTTTTACTAACGCGCCGCACGTTAATAATTATCGTTTAATAGAGGACAATAAACGTTTCAGCAACAAATAGTACATTTTCGTGTTGCTTGTGACAGCCTATGGCTGTCAACACACGTTGTTTCATATCACGGTTTCAATAACACTCTTCTATTGAACAGTGCGGCTATCAGCATATCGATAAGATATATTGAAATATGTTGCCCTCGATTCACAGTCGATTACGGAACAACTTGTAACAGCGTTGGCGATAACTTGCAACAAATGGATATCGCCGTTTGTCTAATGGTCAAACATTAATGTCAGATTAAAAAACAGTCTCTCAAAAGTTTCGATGTCGATAAATAATACGACATTACAAAGATAATCGCCTAATACATCAGCGTAACGCGAGGAAGAAATATTTTGTCTACAGAAGAATCTTTGCTTTTCATTATCGAGTTCTATGCTTCTACCGTTTAAACAAAATTATCACAACTAAAATTATCACTCATCGCAAAATGATATCGGGATTTATGACTTTCTGCAAAAGGGATCTATCTTGTGATACCGCGAGAGATTTTCGTCATTCTTTTTTCGCATATATAACAACCGAGGGTACGAGTTATTGCATACAATTACTCTTCTTCCACAATGACCGTAAGCTTTCGTACTTCGGAAATAAAGCAATACACGATTAAAATGGTTAATCTTTGAACGTACTAGCAGACACATTGTACGTACACGAACAATTTAGTAATTACGTGAGGTAAATACGTGTAAAATTGTGGATATTATTTCGCCAGACCTCGTGAATGAGCTATTCACAGTGTACATTAGATTAGAGGGTTAGTTAGTAAAGAGATTACACGTTACATATAATCACATGTTACACATTAATTGCAATATTACGAATTTCGGAGATTTGCGGAAATTAAAGACAACATGTGCACGCTACCGAACACCCAATATAAACGCGCGGAATACGCCGCTTGACAATATCGATCTATTGACATTACTGCGATAAAGCGATGCCGTATATCTAGCATAACAGCGAAATTCTGGTAAAATAAATAAAAGATCGTAAATAAATGAAATTAGTTATAAGTTAAGATATCTTAATAATCAATGTTTAGAAAAGTGAAATTCTAACTAACTCATTGAAGATTGTTGCTTGTCTATAAATTTTAATAAAAGATTATTGTTTCAGAAAAGGATTAACACATTACGGCGATCAAACAATGTAGTGAATAAAACGCTTTACATTCAGCAACGTTTAAGCTCGTATAAATACATCTTTCACGTACGTACAATGTAATACTGCTTTCAAAAATATTTTAGATCAACGATCACAACAGAAGACTTTCTTCGGAAATAAAATCAAATAAAATTTTCGTTTGAAATTGTTTCAATTACGATAATACATATCACATTATGCAAATTACAATTGATAAAACAAATTGATATTGGTTCTTTTTAGAAATTGTATAATTCATGTCTGTTATTATTTTAAATATGTAATATTGATCTTCGATTTATATATTAATATTGTTAATAAATTATATTAGATAAATTATTAATGATGATTTAGTTTATCTGTTTCGCAGCAATAACAGCGAATTATTGTTACAACGCAAAATAATAATACGCAGTGCTTTTAATGCAGCAAAACACCACGGGGATTATTCTTTGATTATTCACCAGCCGTATAATCGTTACAGATAATCGTCTATACTCAAAGCTCTCAATTCGAGCGTAATATAAAATTATATTTGCCACAAATCGTGTAAAACGATATTTGGGATTTTGCGGAAAACGCGGATGTTTTCTCTTTCGTTCATGCAAAATCCGACCGACAAAATATTGTGCGATCGCGTAACACAGGCCAATTAAAGTCACGCTATAGTCACGAGGGCTAATTCGATAAGTTTGGGGCGTATAGAAACAGACGAGGGGAAGGGGGTATATTTCTAACGCGGTTAAAATGGGGTGGGGGTGGGATTGATATTGTTACGGTATTGGTGTTCAGTTACAGTTTATCGTTACTCTTCCGTATGTTCTCGCTCGCGGGGGATTAGTTAGCAAAGCGACTATACATTATAACACCCTGGCAAGCGCGCTGCTTAACGTCGCGATACTTAAATACATAGCGGCATTACTTGTGTAGATAAAATGGGGAATTAGCACAACGTACAAACGACGGTCCTGCGATATACGATTGTAACGTCATACATACACATGGCCCATATTTACGTGAAGCCTTCACATAAAAGCATCTAAGATCCGATTAGTTACTTCTACGAGATGTTAATCAAGCGATCGAGCGCTCGATCGCGCGGACGATCGAGATACATTGTTCGACCGAACGTTCGATCGGGATCGAAAGACATCAAGCTAACGATGATGGCGTACGTACATATTATAGTGATATTATTATGCGTCGTAATAGTAACTGTCGTAATAATAATGTCATAGCGATGTAATATCAATCATGCCAATGATTGTAGTTATACAAATAGTACAGTCATAAGTGATAACTGTTCGCAATAAATTAGCTTCACTTTTTTTTCTTCCTCTTAGGCTGTTAACAACATCGCTTTGTAGATTTTTTTTATGCTACTCATCGTCGCTCTCTTCTGGATTCTAAAAATCTTATGTTGTTTCAACCATTGCGTCGTTCTGTATTCTTTTTTCGGAATATATCCTAAAGCGGATTCTTTCTCTCTTTTTCGAAATAAAAATAATGTTCAAAATAATTACCTTACTATCGACTCTACCGAGTGCATTTGCTAAAATCGAATTTTGTAAATGACTTTCGAGAAAAATTGATGACAGAAAGTAGCACAATCAGTTACAAAGTTATCAGAACGCGCCTGGAAATCGCGCGACTTTCCTCCCCATACAAATCTGCGAATGCGATAACATGAATGTTTCACACAGTGAAAATCCCCCCCCGCAACATGAGCAAAACGCAGTTAATCAATAATTAAAAATTACGTACAAACATGTTATATAACACATTCGATAAATTGTTAATATCATATTGTTCGATAATTAGTCATAGTGCGTTTTTCTAAAATAGCTATATGTACGTTATATATGTACGTTAAATATGCGCGTATAATGTTAACCGTTAATCGATACATTGGTTCTCTAATGTATATACCTATAAATATGATAAATATGCTACTATGACAAAATAATATTCTAAAAATGTTTCTTCCTTCCTCTTTTTTTTATTCCTTTTTCTCTCGCTGCGCGTAGTCCTTTTAAAATCTATCGGTCATCTCTTTTAACGATTTAACTCGGTCCTTGGAAAGTTACATCCTCAGGGATTCAGTTTCTTTGAGCGAGCGAGACATCCCCTATCAATCTGCTTAAGATCCGTCCCCACGCGGCCAAATTCAACGAACATCGAATAAATATCCAACACCGAAGATTAATAAATCCGTGCTATCGCATCACGTGGAAATGGAACTTAAGTCCATCGATATTGTAGGCCGGATCCAGATCATCCTGGTCGAACAATGAGAAAACTGAACGAGAAATCAAATAGCTCGATTTTAGTATCTGTTTAAAAAAGATAATAATGAAATACTAATAGTATGAAATGACTGATCGTGAAAAAAATTTGCGCACATTTCACATTCATTAGTGGAAAGGAACTGACCGAAATCATTAACAATCACTAGATTCGACTTGTAGAATGTTAAATTCGTGAAGAATAATTCGTATGGAGATCTCATAGGCGTTTTTTGTTTTCGACTTTGCGATGAGAGATCTTGTTAGAGAGATTTCATTCCGCGAATTTTGTCTCAGATTTTGTCATTCGAGTAAAACGATTCTTCCTTGAGCACTCGATGTAGAAATCTTGCGAGGAATACTTTATCAAGATTTGTTTGTAAGTGCGGGACATGAAAGAGAATTGTCACGAGCAAGCAAAGATCTAAATTTATCAATAATTCGATGTGAGATTATTTTTTCATTTTACATATTCATATGAAATATTAATATACTATCTTTGTCGAGTGTGCACTAGGGAGAATATATCTCAGTACACGAAAATCGATACTGCTGCCTTACTATTTGAAAACAGTAGTATTTGAAAACAAGATTGTCTGTGAATTAGTCATCGTTCAATTTATCAAAACGCTTCCCCAATTGAAAACAGAATCACACGTGGTCTTTCCCTTAGATAACAATAAAAAATCCTTCGTCAAACGAGATCGATACTGCGTCTCCTGCATTCTATAAGACATTCTTACGCGTTGTTCTATAATTCTTCAAGCAATTGTACAGCTCTGCCTCTAACGTCATTACGTTAAAAATATAACTCCTAATTCTAACGAATCTACGTGTGATTATCGAAATGGAATTATCAAAATGGAATCGATAAAAGTATCGTGCTTTAACAACGTAATTGTAAATTCCGTTCGTTCAACTTTAAAACACCTATAACAATCAGACTTGTTGAATGAATTTCCTCGCGCGTCAGTCCAGTTCGATTCAACCATCCGGTTGAAAAATTTAGTCGGCACAAGTTTTAAAATTCTGCTTGTTTTCGTGATCGCGGCTACGAAGATCTTTCAGCCTTTCGAGACTTTAGAGAATTTGTATCCGAAAACAGATTTCGGGGATCGGAATTGAAATCTATAAAGATTCTTATAGAAAATTACTGCGAGAGTTTATTATTTCGGGAAGTAAAGTTAAAGATTGTAACTCTTCGAAATCGATATGTAAACATATTTTCTCCTTTTTTAAAATTTATTAAATAATAACAATTTTTAATAAGATAGAATGACTTTACAAGTGTATTAATGAAAGATATGCTTTTAGTCAAATGTTAAGTAGTAAAAAAGTGCCTCGAAAGGATCAAGTCGTATAAAAGTTCGCGTGTGTTGTGAAAAACTAATCGTCTTGCTTCCACATTTTTTTCTATCTATCTCGTTTGGCTCCCTTATTTCTTTTTTTTTTTGTTTTGACTTTTATATCGATCAGCTCGGAGGGAACGTTTATTCTTTCGTATTGAGAATTATAACAATATGCGTGTCTTGTTAGTCTCATCTTTTTCTCGGCAGTCGCTATATTCTATACAGCGAATCTACATTATTGGTTTACCTTGTAAAAATAAAATTTCCAAGGAACAACTCTGATATTCTCGTTCGATGATCGTCGGTGTTTGTCAACCGAGCGCTATCATCGATTGTTCACCGATCAAGCCAGTGACAATGCGACTTCGCGCTTCTTTTCTTTTCTTATTTTCTATTTTTTTCTCTTTTATTTCATGCAAAAGTGTATATCGTAACGGTACCTTCAAAACAAATTTCGGTCCCGTTGCCATAATTTTCGAGAAAGAATGGGGCGTCCCGTCCGAAACCTGTTCGAGTTTTTCTATCTCTTTCTCTCTTTCTGTTTTTTTTTTCGTGTGAAACGAATCGCGGATTCCAAGTTGCGAATGATGCTTTTCGCGTGGTCAGTGTGGTTCCGCTCTTCTTTTATTCATTGCGTTTTGTTTGTTCCTCTCGTATCGGCGTGCATCGAAATTGAACGGTGTGCCAAGAAGAAGCGGAAGCGATAGACGAATCGGTCGATAATTGGATACGCATTAAAAAGTACATACGTTAGGATGGTAGAAAAAAGATTTTCGCGGGATAAAAAGTTCCTTTGATGGTTCGCAAAGGCTACGTTTCACCCGTGGCTTTGATGTTCCCTAGAGTAATTGACATGTGAAGATACTTATAGTTTATACCTCTTTTCCGCTGAACGGCTCAACTCCCTCCCCCTTTTTTTCTTACTCAATTCCGTTTTCTCGCGACTCACCCAGCGATAGAAATCGACACCGTGAAAAGCGTTGATACAGAATCATCAATGTTTTGACTGATATTTTGCAAGAAAGAATGTGATACCTTACTGGTCCTCAAGATCTTCGATTTTTTTTTTATTGACGAAAAATCTTACAAAGTATTTGATAAAAAAAATTGCATATTTCTTCTGAATCTTGAATACTAAGAGGATCATTTTAATAAAATATAAAAAAAGAATATATGTAAGAAAGGTAACAAACTTCCCGAATATATAAAATGTAGAATTTCTGTCGTTAAACATCTCTCTTAATTCACATTGTCGATTGGTCGCGTGAAGAGGAGAGTGGGTAGATCGAAGGAATGTTAATTTTAAGGACAAAAATTAATACGCTTAATGATACACCTAATATCTCTGTAACATTTAAAATATTACGCCACATTCAAGCTACTAGATATAACAAGCGATGTTAGAAAAGTAATTTCCTTTTTTTTTCTTCTTTTCTTTCTTTTAATGGACGCGACTTCCGCATATCATTTCCACTCTCCCCTGTCCATCGCATAAGTGTTTTGGAAAAAAAAACCAACAATCGCGATGTATGCCCATGTGCAAACAGAAAATTTACAAATGTTTCTCCCCCTTCTATACGTCATATTGTTCCTTAATTATTGTACTACCAGAATATCCAAGGGAGGTGCTTGCTTCAAAGTGGAAGCTGATCCATAATTAGAAATTTACTATTTTTTTTTTTTATACTAATTAGTATCCATCTAAAGGAAATTTCTTAATTCGATATTCGTAAAAATTTGTGATAGAAGATAGTCGATTTAAAAAAATATTGTGACAGAAATGGCTGGATACATGCCCATGGCATCTAGCTCCGAGAGTACAAGAATTGAGACACGCGGAGTGTCAAGCGATTTTTGCGCAAATTTTCAGCCGCTATTGTAGCGCCTTATCGCGCGCGATCTGCGAGTTCGTTCGTTTGTTCGTTCTAGATCCGCGTTCCTCGTTCGCCGGAAGAGCATTACGAGAGCTATCGATTACTGTAATCCGGGATCGTTGCGAGAGAAAAGTCCAAGTATCGCGTACATACGTAGCTGTTCCTACGAGAGAGAAGAGTCGCGAGATTACGCGGAAATGTTATAATTCGCGGACATACAATTACGTCGATAACGAGCTAACGAGCTAATCATCTAAACGAAAAGAGAAACATCCAAGCCCTCTCCTCCGAATCTCAGCTTATTTCTTCTCCTCCCTCCATCTCTTCTGTCTCATTGTCGCCTTTTATCTTTCATATCCCTCGTCTGTACGTTCTCCCATCGCTTTGTCGTTATCAACGGCGCGTTATCAACGCGAGTGTCACCGTGACATCGCACGGCTAAATAGTCGTTAATTAATAACCTACAAATAGTACTGTTCCCAGATTTATTTATTCATCGCGTCTCCCTCTCTCACACTCACACACACACAATTTTTTGTTCTTTGTTAATTTCAAAATTTAAAAAAATACATTTATACTCTCTCTCTCTCTCAACCAGACACGCGCATCGCGACGGGCGCGATCTAACTATTTACTTTTCATTCTTTCTTTTTTTCTTTTTATTCAATTTGTCAAATAACGCTTCTTTCGTTCCGTATTTCCGTTTTTCTCTCTTTCTCTCCCTCTTTTTGCTCGTGTTAACTTTCTTAATAAAATCCTACCAATCTAAGTAATAATATTTAATTTAAATATATATGCATGTATACGTCATATATATTCATAATGTAATGTATTATGCGTCTGTACTATGCTCAATTAGCGAATATAGAAATATGAATAGGATTTATATGGAATATAATGATGCATAATGTTAGGTTGGGCAATAATTTATCAATAGTATAATGACAATAATAATAATTATAATAATAAAAATAATAATATTAGAGCAATAATAATAATAGTAATGATCGTAATAAATAATAATGGTCGATTAATAATAATTAGCGATTGCAATAGTAAAATCGCGTCGCGGAAATTAGTAATTGGCGACTAGAGTTGTGCCGCGATGCTTGTGCAAAGACAAAGATAAAAAGTCGACAATTATAAATAATACTCGATAAATTTGATAAATCGCAATAACGAACAGAAGTGAAGATATATAATTTCACAAAGACAATAAATAAAATGCCATGATGTCATCATGCAATGATCCCATAAACGACGAACACGCGCGTTTGGCAACAGATTCGATGGCGGGGATAATAATTGTCGTATGCCAATAGTAATCAATGATAATAATAATGTGACTGACATCACGACGACGAGCACGAAAATGTAGGAAAGCCTTATTTAATCCCCTTTCTAATAATAATATAATAATAGCAATAATAATAGAATAATAATAGTAATAATAATGTAATAATGATAATAGTAATAATAGCGATAATAATAGTAATTATCTCCCTGTGCTCCGCGCACGTGTCCTTCCTCGAGTGTACGTGTGTGTCATGCGCGTGTCTCCGTGTCGTACGTATATTTATATATACGCGGTGTACGTGTTACCTTACCGGCTAATAGTGTTAATTATTACATACGCTGAGTGTTTAACTTGCTTTACACGCGATGCAAAGTAGCAAAGATTATCGAGAGGCCATGACTAGACATTCAATCGTATAAGTTCTTGTCATACGACTTACAATAGTAATAACAAGATGGCGGGCGGCACCGGAAAAATGGCCGACGAATAAAACACACTCGACTTAATTAATATATCCATACACATAATATACATATAAGTTCTGCTTCCTGTCTTTTCATCTGTCCCTCCTTCTCGTCTTCCTTATTCTTTTAATGCGCTATCTTACTTTCAGTATTTAACTCCTTCGTCATTTCAAGGAGATGCTCGGCGCCCCTTCTCCCTCCTTCTTTCGCTCGGCGGTAAAAATTAAAAGAGAGTAAACGATTCACGATTACATGACAGACATTCTGGAATACTGGAGGCTTCTTATCTATACACCACATAGCAAAACCTTACTATCTCGCCCATACATGTACATCCTTCTTTCTTATTTTCGTTCGCTAGAGTTAAATCTTAAAAACACGCGAGAGCTAAGTCTAGAAAAACGTATCTTAAATTACAACACATACCGTATCACGTGCTGTGCCCAATCAACGGCTGTCAACTCTGATCGATTGCAGTTCGATCGTTCTCACGCCTCTCCTTCTTTTCTTCCTTTCCGCAAAAAAGTGGCGATTCGTTAGGGAAAGAAAACCGATACATTCGATCGGGCCGCGCGCCCCTTCTGATAAGCTCCTCTTAATGGAATGTATTAGTTAATCGCACAAGTGATCCACGCGAGATCGACGTTACGACATCCTTACGATTACGATACTTTCCGATTACATCTCTTCATCAAGAAGGTGCTAAAGTACGTCGAGATTTACAAGCGTTTCTTTTTCTCTCTGGTTGAAACGAAGGCTGAAAATTGATTATGCGTTCCCCGATCGTGTATCATTATTACGAAATATGCAACTCTGGAAATACCACGAAGCGCGACGAATTGAAATACGTGTTTATGAAAGATTCGATTTAAGCTATTATTTGATATAAATAATTTGTTTTTGACACTAAATCATCTCGTGTCACGAAATGGATAAAATTATGTCATAGTGAATAAGCACGTTTTACAATACGTAAAAAACGAAGGGCTTGGTAGTCATTGTAGATTTGAAGAATCTTGTGTGTAGAACTCAGGATAAAGCGAAGACTTGACTGGCGTATCGGAAGATCAGCGGCGATTCTTCAAGAAGAAAAAAGACGAAGAGATATTTTCTAATGAAAACGCGGAATGCCAGTCGCGTCGTTTCACCTTCACGCTTCAACATACGGACGATTAAAAACTTTTCCCAAGGTAAGTAAGCAGCAAGGGCGGTTCAACGATTAACGATAACTGGCCATTCAACATCGAATAACGTCTTAAGATCTACTTAAATTCCAGGGGAGAACGACGCAACCGGCCTGATCTTTTTTTTTTCGGTCAGGCTATAATAAAGAACCTTTCGCCATCTTTGTACTTTGAATATACACATCAATTTTCTTTTTTCTCTTTGTATCTCGTATTTTTTCTTCATAACTTTTCTTCATAACTCGCATTACGGAGTAATTCACGTCATTTTCCGCGCTTGCATACTTCGCTACTCCATCATTTTCAGACCGCCGTTTTGATCACGATTGCAAAACTAAGACTGAAATTGATTTTATAAGGACGGTTAGCGGCAAGTCCCTTTCAATAATTTTTTTTTTATCGAGAAATGTTGAAATAAATTTTTCAAAAATAGCTTCACTACGATCTTTGTCTTCGAATCGTGTTTTCCAGAGTTGTCCAGAATAACGAGATCGAGAGACTCGAGCATCAAACACATGATCGAGTTTCTCGAGCTGAATTTATTAATAATATTAACGGTCATAAATTTCCCTCTTCGAATTTCTCGGTCTTCAAAGAAATTCGAAATTTCGTGGTTAATATCGTACGCTCATTCTCGATTCGTGAACCTTCTTGCAATCCGTATCGTCGTCGATTGGCGCACGTCGCGCGCGGATACGTATACACCACGTTTAATCATGCTAATGATATATGCGTACGATAATAATTACTTCGCGTATATCGCTTACGGACTAGGAAATTCGCGATCGCGCGTATCGCCCAAGGTTCACAGTCGCATCTCGATCGACTCCGGTCAGTGATCCAACAACCTCGCTAAATTATGATAACCCAGCTGTGTAGAGGATGAAAGTACGATTGACCAGAGCCAGTCGACTCGATGCCACCGAGCCGACGTTGCGACACACCGATTCTTCACGGATTTCGTTTACAGTATGAATATCACGATACTGTAACATTCATCGTGTGGTGTCAGAGAGACTGCAGCTCGGCAGCAAGTACAATGTATAACTAGGCATGCAACAATACTTGGAGTGGTATTTTTCTCGAGTTAAAAATAGCGACCAATCACTCGATCTCTCTTTCTCTCCCCCTCTCGTACCCTTTCTCCCCAAGGTATCTTTCTTTCTCTCACTCTCGCATCATCTCACTTTCACAGTTGCTCTTTTTTGTTTACTCATTAAGTAACATTACTTGGGCCCGGGAAGAATGTAATTTTTCTTCTTCTTTTTTCTCTCTCTCTCTCTCTCTCTCGCTCTCCCTTTTGAAAGTTACACAGAGTCGCCGCACGCCGCTGTCTTTGCTTTTGTGTCTCAAATGTGTGGCATCGTGTGGATAGTTAAAAAAAAGTTCCCCCTCCTTTCGAAATACATGAATATCTTTTTGTTGTTAAGCTCTCGATCTCGTCTCTTCTCCTCTTCTCCCACGTGGAAAGTTTCCTCTGACCCTCGACCGAGATCGAATTACTCGCAACACAGATGCATCCGTAATTTTACGCTGCCGCAAAATTGCGGCATGTCAAACGATTTAGGACAAGCCATCTTTTCTCGTGTTTTCGATTTAAAGGGAACAGGTGTTCCGCATGCGTTTTTCATCGGCGGCGCTCGGCGCGGTCGACACACAATTAACGCGCGTTGCGAACGTACAAAAATATATATGTGACATCTATATAATCCGCTATAGGTTTCTAAAAACTCGTCTCTCTTTTTTTTTTCTCGTTATTATTCACCGGCGATCACGATGTCGCGCCAAGTGCCGCCGAGGGACTCTACATTCGCTCACGGGAATTTCCCCGTTCAGTCGCGAGACCTCGTTTCGTTTCGTCGTTCTCCATTTCGTTTTTATATTTTGTCCAGCGTCCGTCACGAGAGATCGTCGCGCGGAAAGGAAACTGTCGGGAATAACGGAAATACTCGATACTGGGGATTAGATCAAGAATTGACCAAGTTCTCCGTCTCACATTTTCACACTTAAGATATCAGGAGGAATACGTTAGGAACAAGTTAAGTAAAATTCAACAACTCGAGAGAATATGCAATTGGCTTGGTCGTTTCTCGATTTGACCGTATCGATGTCTATTACAGGCAATGTTTTTTTTCAAGATTTCTATTCATTTATCACTCGTCAACGTTACTTTTGCTTATCATTTTTGGCATTTATCACAATGTAGAATTCTGTATTTTTCTCAAACGATTTTCGAAGAAAAAAATATCTACCTTCTTACAGAAAAATCGGAGAAATGACATAATGAAAATTATTGTAAAATAATACAATTAGTAATAATTCTTAACAATTAATACAAGTCAAGAAATAGTATATAAAATAAATAGTTAATTTGAGTAAAAAATAAAATTTCGGTTTTATGTCTTCGACAGAGTTTCTTATTTCATGTAATGATTTTAAATTGCTACGAGAAATCCCAACGGTTACATCACGTAACGAGGACACCGCGTGTTGGTGAACATCAAACAACTAGCTACGCTAAGAGATCTATAGAAACTATACTGCATCATCTATAATCAAACATAGGAACATAGAACTACGTAACGCACACGTATATATGGAATGTACTGATCATTGGCGAAGAAGTTCGTTGAGGGTAGATTCTTTCGTCGATTATGCTTGCGTTAAAGCGCATATGATACGCCTACAAGGATCGTAAATGAAAATTGCTCGGAAAAAAATATCAACGGATCGGCTCGAAAAATATTATTCGAGATTATGTTAACGCAATTTGATGAGAAAAAAATGAGAAAAATCATTAACTATTGGAATAGAGAATAATAATCAAATTTTAATAATTGTACCCATAACATATGGATACAAACCCTTTAAAAATATTCTTTTTTATTATCCATACAATAAATAATAAAAAGTGAATTTCAAATCGTACCGTCGCATTGCGATATAAGAATGCGAAGAATGTTTAATCTATGTGTAATAAGAAAAAATAGTAAATTTTCTAACAATAATTACACTTTCACTTGACAGTGGACTTTTCTTAAGAGTTGCATTTCTATTCAGTGCTCCAAAATGGACTTTCCTCAAAAGGATGATATTGATTTTCCGAACCGGGCCGTCGTCAGGGAACAGCAGGCAAGAGACGTAGAAAATAAAAATAAGACCAACTCATTCGTAATGTGAACTGAAAATATTATTAAAAAGCATTTTACAACAAAAAATAACTAAAAAACAAACAAAAATACGATTTACAATTAAATTAAGAACAATGAAGTTGTATCATCTAAAAATAATAATACAATAATATTATAATAATATTAATAATAATAATAACATAACAAACCAGTACAAAAAAAGAGGAAGAAAAGTGGCTGACAGCGAGAAGAAAAGTGACAGTGTCGAAACGGTATTTCGTTCTCATCTCTCGCGCGCATCGCGAAGCATCTCGTTCTCGGTGATAACGCGAGCAATGCGAGCGCGCACGCATATATAAAACACACGCAGGCACAGTAGTAACATATACACACATACACACACGCATGTACGTACATCTCACGGGCTCTTACTTTGGGAGTAATGCGTAGGAATGGAATTTAATCTCTTGTCTTGTGTGCGCGCGCCTCACGGCCGATTACTGACAATGAGAGCGGCGAAGTGGTAGTGATGGCTAGCTGGCAAGGTGGCGCATCGTCTCTTCTCGGTTTTCGCGTCAAATACGCGTTAATACGATATAATAACGATATAATAACTGATTAATAAGGATAATAATGTAATAATAATAATAATAATAATAATAATAACTAAATATCAATAATAACTAATTAATAATAGCAATAATGATAATAATGACAGTAATGTAAATTAATTAGAGCTCAACACATGCTTATGTGATATAAATACTAATGGACAGATACCTTGTGATGCCGTCTCGATGGTGCAAACTTCCTTTGTGCACCCCCTCCTCTCTCCAAATTAATATCCCCTTTCTTAGAGAAGATTTTGAATTTTTACAGATGTTTTATTCACGTCGTTCTCTTGGCATTCCGTCTTTGTCACGTTATTAAAAAAAAATATATATTAAAGGCGCGGAAGCGCGATCGAATTATATAATGTTGAAACAGCTTGACGAATCAAGAAGTTGAAAAAAAAGCTTGACGGTTTGCCCAAGCCGACGCTTAATCGAGAGACTAAAACGGAAACATCAAAACAATATGATGACAAATCGCGATATGATGAAAAATAAGAATGATCTAAATAATTATCGGTGACTCCTGCGTTCGTTTTCTCTCCGGGCACCCTGTTAATTTTCATCATCCTTGTTCGTCCTTAAAATCTTGTCTTCATGACGAGGACATCTCAATCAGAAAATGTCCAGAATTTACAAAAATAACATCGAATCTCTCGTTCGAGATGGCAAACGATAGATGTATAACCGGTCCGCGATACGATTCCGAGCGTTTACGCGACTCGAAGGAAGAAGATCGGAAATGTTCACGGAATGTCTACGGAATTATCTCGGACGAACAAGGACAAAATTCAGCGACGATCACCTGTTTCGGTAGTCTTTAATTGCAACTCTTTAATTACGTAAAAATTAAAGGATTCACGATTCAACATCTATTTTAGTGCCTGTATCCGTCAAACATCACACTTGTTCGTCGGTTGATGCAAAACGTTTGTCGTACATCATAATTCGCGTGTCTCTATCTAAATACTCACTACTAATTTACAAACGTCGGTTATGAGATTCGTAACGTTCACGTAAACGTCAGCGAAACTTACATTTTTTTTTAACACATCGTATTCTCTTTCTCTTCTTGAAAAGCCATTTTATACTTGTAAACAGTGACTACAACAGGTACAAAACGCTTAAATCACAATTCGTGTTTTTCGAGCACTATATATTCGCAGCAGATTGATCGTAGAATTAAAAATCTTTGGATCAAAGTCCTTAATCGAATGCCACAAATCTTCAGTCCGATTTCATAAATGTCAGCTCGTTGCTAAACTAAACGTGCAATCAGATTCGACTACCAAATCAAGCAATCACGAAACAGCGGTGATCGCGAATTATCCCAGGATCTTCGATTACGATGACAAAATTATTCGAAGATGCAAAAATATTGAATTTTAGTTATCGCTCGTTCAATCGAATTACGGAAAATTCAACTATTGATCCTTATTTCTATCCATTATCCTAATTAACTATTCTATTTAAAAATCTGTCATTGATTTGAAACATCCGCTACTCAATCCAGTCTTATAGAATCAATCTTTAAAAGAATTTTACTAATTCTATTGTTTTGTTTGTAAAACATGTAATATTCGAAATGACGTAATAACTCTCTTTTTCCGATTTTGAGCGAAATTCGAAAACTTGAAATCAGTCCAAGGACTTTCCAAAACTTCTAGAATTGAGCTGACGTTTCCGCGAGCGAAGCAGTAATCGATGGCCAAAGATCCTGATATAATCCACGAATCCTCGTGGCCGTAATTATGGTCGTTAGAGTATGCCAGCTAGCCTTTTTCTCTTCACGGGGACGTTGGATGACGTCTTGTATCGACAATCGAAAGTCGCAACACGTTAATAATAATAGAATAATAATAATACAATATTAATAAAAGATATAATAGCAAACATGCACGGAATCGCGCGGCAGAAACTTGTGAGGACTTCCGCGATTGGCGCGATTCCATCCAACAAAATATATTATTAATACTATAAGTTTTTTTCGAGCGAAAAAGACGCTAGCGCAAACCTAAAACGGCTGCGCGACAATCGGATGGGAATCGGAGAGTGGTGATAGTGGTGGTAGTTTTCATCGTTGGTGGTTGGGATAAACGATGGTTTCGTGAAGATTCAAGAACATAAGCAGTAGCAACAATGCAATTCTTTTTTTTTTTAAGCGCAGCGACACAAATGAAAAAGAGAGAACAAAAGTTGCATAGAATTGTGATAACGTAACTATCGAGAGAACGACATACAGAGCAAAAAAGGAAAGTCTTAATGATCACTAAAACGACTAATAACTACTATATGTGCTACGATACTAACTACGCTAATAAGAAAGAAAAAGGAAGAAGGTTTTGCTGTAAAATGGGAAGTTAGAGAAGACATTGACAATTCGTCTTCTACTTTCGTATCGTTGATGAGGATGGTGATTGCGTTAAAACGATTGCGTTAGTTTGCTATGAAAGTCAAGAATGAGTTTCGATGATCTAATATCGATATACGCAATCGGTTTTTTTTTCACCTGAATCAAATGTAAAGCATCCTATTTCTTTTCTTGAGATTCATCTCTTATAATACTACACCATTCAAGTCTCTACGAATTTTCTCGCGATTCCTGTGTCTTCTTGAGTTAAACGTACTTTATCTCTATCAGTTATCTGCATTATCTATGAATAAATTCAGGATCTCATGTTTAAGCGTTAACATTACTTGGTATAATGATTGCTCGCGAATACTTCGTATTGCGACAAATATATTTAAACGTAATGAATAAGCACTCCGTTGATAAGCACTCAGCATATACTCGCCGACAAAAGTAAGTTATTATATAAATTTATCACCGAGAAAATAATTGTCGTACAATCGAAAAGTTAACGTGGGTCGATGCGATTTCGCGGCAGAATAATGGAGACGAATATACGAACTGAGAGAAGAGATGTAGAAATTAATTAAATAAAACTAATCAATAACGATAAATTGAAAAGACAAGAAAAAAATTAACGCGTGCGATAATCGTTCAATGACGTTCAACGAAACGCTGTCATAGTTACGAAATGCACCTCAGGACGAGTTTCCGTAGGAATTGTCGATAACCGTACAAAACGAAGGGAAGAGGCAGATGAGACGGGAACCGAAGGGCAAATTCATCGGGAATACGATCTATCGATTCGCAACATACAGGATGTTCTACCATCCGATTATTTAGAATCCACGGGATGATTCCCGCGTTTCACAGATGATTGGGTCAATTGAATGATCAGCACAGTCCCAAATGGACCCATACATTCAACACTCTTCGGCGAATCTGCTACCCAAATATGTCGATATATTATATTGTATTGAAATATAATGATGAAATTACTAATTAATTTCTTCAACAATTTCTCAAACTATTTCTGCAAACGTATTATATATTAATAACACATGGATCAATCTGGACGTCTTACACAGTAAGAACAAACAATTGTCCATAAAGATAACGAACAATTTGGGAAACAAATCGTTAAACGAAGACCGCAGACAAGATGTGTTGACGATGTACGAGCTAGTTCGAAGCTTACCGTAATAAGATTATGCCATACTCGCGGCAATCAGTCTCGTGTCCCGTGGGACAGGATCAAACCTGTTGAAGACGGTTTGCGCAAAATCATTTTGTGTTGATTTCAAAACGAATCTGTCACGAGATAACGAAACGGATGTTTGCGCGACAAAAAACGGACGTTCCTCGTGAATCTCGCACGGCATTTAGAGGGACATTTTAAAAGTAACCGGAAGTAACCCGAGCGCGACGGTCGCGATCGACCACTGAAGAGAGTAACGAAAATGGTAAATGCGCGTGGATTTGAGCACGCGTAACAACCCGATACGTGTATTAGTTAAGTGTGGACCATGTCGTCATGACGAGTAGAAACGCGCTTCTTGGTGTGATCGTCGGACGAGGTCTCAGAGAGAAGATCGTGGTTAGTATGGAAAATGGGAACAGGGGGAAGTGGGAGAATGGTAACGGGCGTGAAAAGAAGAGGATCGGAGGGTGGAAGGCGAGGGGGGAAGTGACTAGCGGCGGCGAGCTCTACAACTAAACAACAACAACAGTATTTTCAGTATTATAACAACATTAACAAGTAAGTTATCGCGTACGCGTATGCGTGTACACGACGCGTACGCGCGAAGAAAGGAGCGCGCGCGAATTTTTCGGGGCAGGGTTGACGTCCTCTCTCTCTTTCTCTCATTCCCTTTCTCTTTTTTTCTTGTTTGCGGGTCCTAGACAGCCCAGCGTCGCAAGGGCTATACACACAAAGCGTCGCGCGTTTCTCCTCTTTTTTTCCGCTTATCTATGCGAAATAAAGAGGGGCAGCTCGCGGAAACGCGAGGATATCGAGGGAAGCGCGCGCGTGCTTTCTCGCATACCGTCGATGATGTCCGTCGTTCGGCAGAGTCCACAAGAGGAGCGCCTCGGGAAAGTTCCGGCGAGGAGACTCCCAATTTCTTGCCGCGTAAACGACACTCGCTCGGGAATCAGGTCCTTGAGAGTTACGTATGGAGCGATAAATGATGCGCTTCTTTCTCATGGTCGGCGTGAAACGTCTCGTAGGTGGAGCGAGCGAAGAAGGTGATGGGTAGATGATGACGGAGATGGTGAGTTGAGCGCGCGAACGTTGGTGGTGAAGCGGACATAGAAGAAGACAGGCGAACGTAGGTGAGAGGAAAGATCTATGAGATCGTGGTGGCCACGCGACTGTCCAACGATGAAGAGTGGCGATGATAATGATACGATGAGAAACATTGACACTGGCGCACGACGATCATCGTCGTCGTCGTGACGCGTCACTGCTCTACATGCCAATCGGCGGTACCTGTACATAGCGGTATATGTACAGTCGATAATCCTTACTGGCCAATACAACCGAGCCGTCGTCCATTAGCGCCACGTCGAAACACTGCGCGTGCTTCACCTTGCTCTCAAGGGCCGAGACCAATTGACCATCCTGCGTGAAGATAGTCAGATTGAAATTATTATGATTGTCCGCTATTAATATTTCGCCATGCGTATTGATGCCCACGCCGATCGGATAGTTGGTAATACCCTCGCCGCCGATCTGTCGTAAATAAGCGCCCTCGTAGTTAAAAACTTTGACACAATGAGCGCGATTGTCGCTGATGAAGATCTCTTGTTTATCGTTCACCACCACGCCGTTCGGAAATTCAAGATGTTTCGAACAGCCAAACTTTTGTAAAACGTTGCCGGTTTGATCGAAGATGATGACGCGCATCACTTTGCATTCCACGACGACGATCCGTCCCTTCGAATCGACGGTAACGCCACGTGGATGTTGGAGGATGTTCGCGCCGAATTTGCGTACAAACTGACCGTACTGATTGTAAATCTGTATCTGATGAGTCGGCGAGCGTTCCGTAACGATAATGTCACCAGACGTCTTCACGACGGCGACGCGATTTGGATAGAGCAATTGACCATCACGTTTGCCACATTCGCCGAATTGAAACTTGAACCTGCCTTCCTTATCGAAGATCTGGATGCGATGATTGTTCGTGTCGGCAACTATGATGTCGTTCTGCGCGTTCACCGCGACGCCCGATGGCTCGGTGAACTGACCCTCCATCACGCCAAATTCACCAAACTTACAATGATAGATCATTTTCTGCCGTTTGATTTGTGACTTGGGCGGGAATATCGCGGTGGCGGACATTAATTTCGAAGTCAAGTCAAGGACGGAATCGCCTGGTGCGGCGTTCGTCGCTACGGCTACCGATGGCATCGCGAAATGGTCGTTCGTCGTTACGACTGGATAAGTGTCGCTACCGCCGTTGCTCCATTTCTCATATGGATTGGCATTCATGCCGTTTAGATTCACATCGCTAATCGTCGTGGAAAATGGGCCGAGACTGTTGGCCGAACTAAAACGTTTTGAGATCACGCTGCTAACAGTGTCGATCGAGGAAGGTGATGACGACGAGCCGCAATTCATACTGGAGGAGATCAGGCCGTTACTATAAGTCCGATCTAAGAGCAGACTACCTAGGGAACCGGCGCCGCTTCCGGGTCCGTTGCTGATGTTGCTGCCGCCGCTACCACCAATGCCGTTACTCGACAAAGCAGTAGGTCGCGCGATAGGTGGCTGTTTGCCGATAGAACCGGCGTTGTTTTCGCTGTTACTATTGCTCCGAACGTAACCGAAGGTGTTCCTCACTCCCACCTGTATCGCCTGATAATTGCTGACAAACTCGAGGTCCGCCGTCTGATTAGTTATGTCTGTGTTTGGATTGTAACTGAGCAGTGTCTGAAGTTTGGCCTCAAGGATCTTCTTGACCATGAGGAAATCGGTGATAGTGGTGACCTTAGTTACGCGCTCAACAAAGTCGCAAGTCTGCATCATCTTGTCCGCCATCTCATTAGCTCGCTGGGAGAGCACGTTTAAGGAGATTTGCTTCGTCGAAAATACCGAATCGAGTTCCTTCAATAGCTCCTGCTTGCGCTCATCTAGCATCGATCGATAAAACTGGAAGGTATCGTTGATCTCATTCTGCGCCTTGTGATACTGCACCTGTAGTACCGCGGTGGTATGGTCCGTTGCTTTGACCGTCGCACGCGCGTCCGCCGCCTTCGCGCGGCACTCCTGGATGATCCGCGACAATGCCTCCATCTGTTGCGTGCCTACTTCCGAGACGTGGGCACAATCATGCAGCGGCGCCGCATGCTCTGTCAGCGTGCACTCCTTGCAAATTGGCACATTGCAGCTTCGGCAGAAATATTTGATTATTTCCTGTTTGTGTCGCATACAGAAATGCATTTTCTCGGTGTTGCCACTATTGTTGCTGTTTCCGGTGTTGTTGATAACTAGACTGTTGCCACTACCACCTCCACCGCTGCTGCTGCCGTTACAGACGTTTTTAGATAATTCCGTCGTCGCGGTGATCGTGCTACCACCGCCACCACCGCCTCCACCGCCGCCATTTCCACCGCCGCCGCCACCACCGCCACCGCTACCGACGGTCTCCAGCTTGGAGTCGTTGGCCAAGTTCAATAACCGGTGGCCTTCGAAGCAGAGCATAAATTGATGTGCCATCACGCAATTTGGACAGAGAAATTGATCACAATCGTAACAACGCGCTACAGCGCCAGCCTCAGTGGATTTGCAGCCGGTACAACGGATGCGACTGGTGCCACCGGTGCTACCCAGCCGGCAGCGCGGGCACGGATCTTCGCCCGACTTTGGTGCGTCGAGGCACAAGTCGCAGCTGTCGACGTCGCAGATCGCCGAATCGCTAGCAGGCGGCGAGCTGCCGCTCACCGTTACTGGGGACAGCGAGACCGGGGATCCGAGGGAATTTGCGCGTGATTCCAATGAGGGTGTCGGCGAGGCCATCTTCAGTCAACCGGCATCCCTGCAAGCAGAAAACCAACACTTATGTCGCTACATTTCGTAGATTCGTAAACTATTTTTTCAACAATAAAAAATTACTGTCCCTATCAGAAGGATTTTGACAATTGTCAGCTGTGTCATTTTAAATAAATATGCGCTTCTCTCAATTTTTTTTCATAATTTTAATTTTCCATCAAATTGGTTAGTTCTGATTAAAATGTCGTTAATTATTGACATCGCATCGACGTAACGATGTAATCGATTAGATTTATATTTTTCTATTTTATCATTTATGATTTTCTGAATTGTGTATGATTCATTGATATCTATTTGCACTTGAGAAGGACCAGAGAGCGTTTGGTCAAAACGTAGTGTGGAATAAAGAATTTATGCCAGAAATAGTCGAATTCTTCATTATTTTTTTGTACTTTAATCGCTGGCAAGGAGAAGCAGTTTTATTATATTCTTCTGTTATATAAAATACGCTTGTATAAAATGAAATTTTATTAATCTTTCTAAGAGCAATGCGAATTTATCTGTACATTTCACCTCATCGACAAGAGTTCGTAACGAAAGAATATCATATCATTTTGCATCTCATCGATAATAATATTATCTACTATCATAACAATATAATAACATCGTATTATATAACTCGCTCGCGGAGAGAGAGCCGCCGTTGTCGTAGCGATTAATCGTTATTACGGCATTTTCTATCTCAAAGATCTCTTTTATTGCGATTCCCACGCGCACGTCTGGCTACCTCTCCACCTTCTCCCCCCCCGAGGCGCAGCGGTTATTCACGCGGCTCGCGACGAGCGGGAGGCTTCGGTCCCTCTAATTAAATCGCTCGAGCCGGACGGTCATGTTTCACCTGGCAGTCAGAAGAGAGATCGGCCAAGTGGCCGGAGGAAAGAGAATGACGCGCGCCGGCGGCGAAGGAAAAGGAAGAATGAGGGAGGACTAGTATAGACCGCGAGTCCAAGGTCACGAATGCGAAGGTTATCGCACTTCTCTCCCACCCGGTCGAGTGAATTTATCGGATACCGTGCGACGACATTCGCTTTTCCACGCTCGGGAAGAGGAGGAAGAAGAAGAGGAGGAGGAGCAAATAAAAAGAGGTAACATCGAGAAAAAAAAAAAAAGAAAAAGAGGAAGAGAAAAAGTATTTTTCGAAGTGTCGATCTCGTCTATGTGAAAATATCATTTCTCTTCGATCGACATTGGCTGCGTTCGGGGAGACGCTATTAGCGCAGTTTAGCGCTGAAAATCTAGTATACATTACGTGCAGCATAGATTTTCAGCATTCCCTACACAGCCATTATCCTATCTCATCGCGAGCGCAGAAAAAAAGAAAATATCATACGTTTTTTTTCTTTTAAATTTTGACCATTCACTTTGATTAAAAAATATGAAATAAATTGAATAAGGAAGGTATTTGGTTCATATTTGTTAATCAAGTAAATGGTCAAAATCCAAGCGACAAGATAATAAAGCCGTAAAAGAAAGGGAGAGGGAGAGGGAAAAGAGAGAAAGAAAAAGAGAGAGAGAGAGAGGAAACCGCGGAGACGAGGAGAACAAAGAGCGTCTGCTCGTGTGCTCCAGGAAACGCTTCTGAAGTTACTGCACCAGCGAGTCCTCACTCGCGAGCGCGACCAACGCGCGCTGTCTTCGTGCAAGAATTTCGATTAAGTCTCGAGATAAAAGGTGAACGCTCCTGAGGGAAGCGCCGTGGAGCTCGAGGTCGCCGGAAAGCTGCGTTTAACATACCGAGGCCGAGGAAGTCGCGGGAAACGCGTGATGAACTCACCAAAAGCGAGAATTCATTGTGAAGAAAAATAAAATCGTATAAAATAGTATAAAAATAGCAATAATATACAAATAATTATTTTATTCGGCTAAAGTATTTTGTGTGTGTGTGTGTATGTGTGTAAAACATTTTCCAGCTAAACAAGATAATAAAATAACATAAAAAATGTATGAACTAAGAACGCATATCTTAATGAGATGAATTGTTTACATTGATGTACTAATTAGAAGCTCTTTCTTTGAAACTTCGAAAAACAAAACGGATTTTATATTAGATTTTATAATTTCGAAAATTATCGGAAATGATAATTTCTTCGAAATCAGTGAGTACATGATGGAAAAGACAATACTAAATTGTTAAAATAACTTATGAATTATTAAAGATATATAAATTTGTTTATATATATTATATTTTGAGTACATGCAATTTTCAATAACCAATGTATGTAATTCAAACAAGTGATCTATGAAAATAGCGATCATGTTTTATCGATGTTTTAGCATTCTGAAAATTTGCAATGCGTTAAAAATGTATGACTTTATATAAAAATTTATTGCTTTATCCATTACATAGTTTTTCTTCATTTCATCTCATCTATTTTTGAATATGCACGCTTCAATTATCGAAGAACGTCGATGAGACAGAATGAAGAACGTTTCCAACGATCGTATATGTATGACAAATCACATACCGTGATGGGATATAACGAGGAGGAAAGAGGTTAATTCTTTCTCGCGCGCGAGGGGATGAAGCGTCTGAATAAAAAATGCGATAGGGGAATCAGGGAGAGACGAATGCAGGAACGTGTCCTTGGCGAGGATAATTCCCGTTATCGAAGTACGTTGCATTTTCGAACGCGGATCGCAACCCCACGGTTGAATGCACCATGGGAAGGGGTGGCGGACGGCGCGTCTGGTTTCCATGGTAACGCTGCATCGACCGCCCCAACCCTTCGAACCGAAGTTGTTCCGACGAGGGTCGAGTCCGTTGCCGCTCGTGATGGTGGTGGTAGTAGCGACGGTGGAGCGACGGGAACCAAGGGGGATGGCAACCGCCCTTCGGGAACGGTAACCGTTGGTGCATCGCCCTTCGACGCAGCCCCGGTAGTGCGTACTTCTCTACGGGGTGATCGAAAAGAAATTTCCTAAGATACGAAGGAGTAATCGAGAGATATGATTAGAAAAGATCTCTAGCAAAGTTCTTCGACCTCCCACAATGATAACTATCGAAGTTAAGATTTTACGATTATATCGATAATTTAAAAGTTTAAAGATTGATAGTGTAATAGTTTAGTAAAAACGCACTCTTCTATAACGTAAGCTGAACAATGTACACTTTTACAGATTTTTCTTTGATGGATTGTTTCTCGATGGTAATTTAAATAATGCTTCGTAAATTTATTTAAAACTTTGAATCGGCGCTCTTTCTTCTTTCTCGATTTCAATATTTGAAAGACTTAATTCTCTTTCAAACTTAATAATTTTAGAATATATTCCCGATGAATATTTTCGGAAAATCGCTTTCAAATTAATCGAATTATCCATGAAAAATTACGTTCACGAATCTATGCTCACCAGGCATTAAATGTCAAAAGCGCCCATAGTGTCAGCAAGACTCACATCGAGTGTACAACTCGGGGCATATTCGCGTGTACTCCGGCCGGTAATTTCAATGTCACTGCCGGATGTTTCTTCAGCCCCAAACGAGGGGAGCGGTCGCCACCTGCCCCCTCCACCCTCTCGTTTGATTAACGTTATTTTGCTCGACGGGCGAACATCGACCGCGATCGATACACGGCGCGACAGTGGCGATAGTGGTGGCGATGGCGGTGGTATAGTCACGTTTGCGAGCCGAGGAACAAGGAACGAGGAACGAGATGAGACAGACGGAGCTGAGCGAAAAGGCCATCGGCCTGCGCCGCAGACGGATTGGTAACGGCTGCGGCGCTGCGGTTATGGGAAAGGTAGGCGAGCGCGAGGCGAGCGTGATGGACGGATAGGAAGGGAGAAATTTATTATACCTCGGAGCCCCGTGGCTCCTTGAGCCTCGTATATTTAACAATAACGTGCGATACGTACACGTGACAATATCCGAAGAAATATATATACGGATCTATCCATTTTATTTACAAACGGTCATCGTTGAGACTCCCCTCCGAAATGAGGGTATTTTTTCCATTTGATAATGCAAGTCGACTTCTAGTGTCTAACTTGTTTTTCATTTAATTTGTATTGTTCTAATTTTATATATATATACACACACACACACACGCACACGCACACGCACACGCACACGCACACACACACACA
>JANQDE010000063.1:858069-901983 GCA_037157785.1 Cephalotes varians
AGAGAGAGAGAGAGAGAGAGAGAGAGAGAGAGAGAGATCACGCACGCGCGTGTTAACTATTGATTATTCTGACCTCTGTCAAAGTGACAAGTTAACAATATCAAAAACACACACACAATATAAATAAGGCAAAGTGAGATACACATAACATATAAATCAATAATCAGGTTATATAATTTATCTGTATATAACATATATAAAAATATATAAAAGATGTACGAAGCTTTGATATTGCACTATTAAACGAAATAAAATATTTTATTCCTTTTAAAGAAAATATTCCAGAATTGAGAAAAGCATACAATGAGACGGAAGCCTGCCAGACGCCAGATCGATCGTGCCTGCGTGCCGGCATCGACAAAGGAAACAAAAGTGGTTCTAACAAGATCGTTTGGGTCCCAATGCACCGAAGAATTTCTAACGAGTGGAAAATTTTTGCTTCAAGATTCCGACGAACAGATTTCGCTGATACAATTTTTAATTTTTATTTTAATCCTGTTTGAAAAAAAAACATTGCGACTAGCTACATTGCTTTTAGCTACCATCATAAATATATAAAGATTATTTAACAAAATTGTATGATCCAAGAATCTGTATAATTGACGATTTATAAAATCACAAAATGTAAAATAGCATCCTATGCTTTGTAACGATTTTTTGCTTCGTATAAATTTAATCCATCAGTTAATGTTATCAAAGTTAATAATACATGACAAGTATTAATGGAAACACACGCAACATCAATATAACTCATACAATGCTAAAAAGTGAATTGTGTCATCTTACATTTTACGGTTTCGATTGTCAGCAATTCACAAAGTGAAGCGTGCGTTTGAACGTGACGATATTTCTGTTAACGTTAAATTGAACGAGTACTTTTCACGAGTGGAAGCATCGAATCCTCTCCGTCGTCGGGACTTAAACCTGCCGGCATTTTGAACATTAAAGTGCATCAGCGTCACGCTTTCCGGAAGTGCCAGTCGTTTCGTTGTTGGTGGTTTACGAGCGCGGAGTGGTTATGACGCCACGCGGACGACGTTCCGCTCCGCATGCGGAATACGTAGGAGGAGGTCACTGCACTGTGAACCTCTCGTCGGTAGAAGGTCGCGCGAATCGCGAGAATCGATTTCGTATATGAGCGCGTTGACATCCTGATGATTTCGTCAGAACGCATTTGCGAAAACAATGCGTGTAAATTTCGAAACAACTAAAAAGAAGGTTGAATGATCTCCATAATCAACTGTTATGTGAATATTTGTTGAAGAATAATGTTTCTGAGAGATTTTATATCCTGCTAAAATAATGACTTTATATCTGTACAAATATCTAAGTAATACAAAAACTATCTAAATAATAATTACTATTTTTTATTTGCATATAAAAAAAATCTGATATCACTGTGCATTATTGCGCGTCAAAATAATGTAGCAGTAATAAATAAAGAGACAAATAAAATAATCAATTTTCAATTTTAATGCACAATTCTTTTAACAAAACATTGTATGTTTCTATTCTCGTCTGAGAAAGAAATGGACGAGACGAAAGGATATTGATTATCGAACGTGGAAAAGCAAGGAAGTCGCTACGGCCATTTCTCACCAGTGGTAGCATCGTTCTCGAAGTTCTTGGTCGGTGAGACCAGCGCTCGAGAGCGGTGTACCCAGAGAAGGCCGGAGAGTGGAAACGGGCGAGTGACGCGTACATCAAAGGCGAGGAAAGAAAGAGAGAGAAAGAGAGAAAGAGCGGAAGGGAGGATGAGTGGAGGAGAGGTTCAAGCACCATTTGACCGGTCTCTGAATCATCGTTAAGCGACCGTTACACGATAGCTCGTTAAATCGCATGGCAATGTGGGTGGGTCGGGTAAATCACACATCTAAGAAGAGCTACATTGGCAGAATTGTTTTCGCGCGCGGCGAAACAACGCTTGAGATCGGAATTGATCGCGATTTCTCTCGTCGCGATCGCGACCTTGCCTTTAAAATTTTGGTCAATGTTGCTTCGGTACATCGTTAACGATATAAACACAACTGGGCACAAATTTTGTCAAAATCGATTAAATAATAAAAATAGAATTCATTCGTTTCTTTTCTCTTTACAAAAATCTAATTTTAAAAATAAATCATGAATAAAAATGATAATTCAAGTTTTTTCACTGTAAAACGTTATCGGATGTAATAGTATTTTTTATCAAAGAAAATGAATTTATTGTCCAAATAAATTTTTTGTATATATTCTCGAATTTACGAAGTATGTTTTCGCAAAATACTTTCAGATATTTTAAAATATTTAGGATACACGTAATAGATTATTTCGAATGATTTATCTATTGACATAATTTGCGATGAATAAACCTTTCAAAACATGCAAATGATTATATCGATCATTATGACGACATTGAAGTGATATGTGAACGTATGACGTGGGAGAACGGAAGCCATTAATTTCAAAAACAAGCCCGAAGTGCTGTCCTTAAGTAAGATTTCAATTAAGACCATCAAGTAATTAATGTTACTTTAAAAGTCTCAGATCAGTCTCGACCAGTTAACGGTTGGCATCGCATAGTTCACTGTCGCTGTTAGATAACGAAACTACCATCATTTTTTTGAAATACATTTCCACATTTTAAGCTTATTATATAAATGACGTTCCGAGAATCTTATTTACAGGTACGTAGAATCATTTATATTAATCAAGGAAAAATTAATTTCTACATCGGTGCACATAATGTGTAGAAGGTATCACTATACTTTCTATAGATATTTATGAATAACCGGTTCCGTTGAGTGCGCAGCATTTCGTTAGCCCTCCAAGCAATCGCAATTACCAACTAGAGCACGTTTCTAAAAACGCATCGCGTCATTACGGAACATGGAAATTAGTTTGCATGCAATCGTCGGCGATTCTTACGCTTAACGCGGAACTATTTACATAATATCTACTATTTACATAATATGTCATAATTGAAGAATCGATACGCTTGGTTCGACGCCCATTTAAATAAAAGCAGGAAGAAGAAAGGTGAATATTTCCGTGACATTTTCTCAAGGAGAATGCAAGTCGAGGTGTGATAAATCATAAATATGCATATGATAAAGTTAGCTGCACACGTTAGGGATAGATTAAAAACTTTAAACATTGAACGTATAAGAAACTTATAATATTAAATTAGTAATTTTTTATTTTGGATACGCCAAGTAAAATTATTTAAAATATTGCTATTATAATTATGTGAATATCATTTCCAGTGTTGGATTCTATATGGATACAAAAGATACATTGTTTACACAAAAAAAATCTATAAAAAGCCGCTGCAGTAACATTTTGAATAAAATAAAAAAATTTGTGAAGTGACGATGTTAAAAAATAATGGCATAACTATATATTTCAGGCTTAAAGGTGAGATGTCTAAAATATGAGAAAATCAGTCTTTTTTTAAATTAATTTTTTAACATCAAAATCTTAAATTCAAATTAGCTATTTTCTAAATTATTTCTTAATGAAAAAAAATACATGTATCATTCTTTTTGAAATAACACGGATAATGTTGACTATAACAGAGATTTGACTACGCAAAATGTTGAACAACGAGTCCTCTTCTATCTGGAGCAAATTTAATCCGAGATACTATACGATTTTCAAGATGATCAAAATAAATATTATTTCATATAAATTACACGCGTAAATACATTGACTTAACGATTCAAAAAACAAAAATTATAATTTAAAAATGTTATTGACGTTCCATATTTGTAAAAATTACTTAAAAAAATGTAAAATAAATTGTTCTACAGGATAGGGGAGACCGGGGCAAGTTGTCACACGGGATTGATTGTCAAAAGCTTATAACTCAATCAATATATGTCAGAAAATTCTTTTTTTTATACTGTAGATTGCTGACGTAATATTCATTTAAATGGCGTAAAATGGTTTGTGCCAAAAGTATCGCGTATATTATTTACAACAACTTTTAAGGAAATAAAGTTAACGAGTAAATTTTTCTGATCTTATTTTTGTCTTTTTTGTTAATTTTTGACATTACCAATCGCAATTTCACTGCAATCGTAAAAAATGGCGTGTCTTAAATAAGTTTTGGTTGTGATTAAATAATCATTATTGTAATAAAATTTGTGAATATAATCTCTTACTCAAAAAAACGACCATGTATGGGATAGACTGTCCTAAATGAGCTTTTCTACCTATTCTTCGAGAAAGCCGCGTTGTTTTTTTATCTGGCGATACTGGCTTGAATAATCGTTCAGAAGTTATGTGAGATCAAATTATAACATATGATACGAAGATAAGAAAGAGAGATAGAGGTAATTCCACCTGATATTATTTTGGAAGTTTTAGAACAGTGAAAATACATAATTTATCTATCTGACAAGTCGCATTAGAGATGTAAGTGTATTTTAACGTAGATAATGTTTCAAAATTTTATATCCTTTTTTTTTTAATTGTTAAACAAAAACTGTGACAACCCGTCCCGATCTCCTCTATATTTCTTACATAGTTTATTCCTCATCATTTAATATTTCTATCCTCGTAGTATAAAATTAAATATTTTACAGCGTGATAAAATTTGTCTTTAAGACTCCATAAAATTTTCATTAAATTTTCATTTTCATAAAATTTTCGATTTAGTACAACTTTATAATTTTTTACATAAAAATCTCTGTGCTACATCAAGCTTTACTCTCTTATGCCTCGTGAAATACAAGAAGTGAAGAGGATATCCGAGGCTCTTCTTAATAGCTATACAAATAATTACGTCTAACGGAAGCAACATTATGCTGTCGCCCGCATGCGTCATCTTTTGTTGTCATGTTTGTACTACATGATCGAGAGTCTTGAAGAGATCTTACGCAATGCGACCTGAGGATCGCGAATCTTTGTATAGAATAATCAAAATATAATAATGATAAATACGAAAAATATGATAAATTTTTGCGTTTGTTAATATGCATAAAATAACATTAATAACATTAATCATACAATTCATCAATCATTAATTCATTAATCATCAATTAGCATCATCAATTCATCAATTAATGCAATATCGATTCATTAATCACAATTAATACATCTAGTAGTCTTTGTATAAAAACCGTTTTTTAACATATTATATTTAATTTTGACTTTGGAGACTTTTAAATAATATTTTCATATATATTTTTTATTCGAAGAATTATCATTTGTTCTCTTGTATTTTACGCATGTTACTAAATAATAAAAATAATGAATAAAATATTTTTATGCACATATTATTATATCACATATTTCTTCTGTACATTTTATAACATAATTAAGAGTTTGCTTTTCTACAGTTTCAGCTTTAGAAAGATATGGCGGGAGAGAGAGAGAGAAAGAGAGAGCGCAAGAAATGATAATACATAATGCGTAGCATAACATTAATGTGATTACAGAGAATTTTAACACTCGTCCGTAGAGACAATTCTCCGGCTGAAGATAATAAAAAGTTTTATCACGCATATTTTTCCGGATCGCGAAACGCGATTAAGGTGCTCTGACTTCGGAGCAATCCGAGCGTATCATGATTATTACTCCAATTAACATACGGCCGTCGCAATGCTAATTGCTAATTGTAATGCGGTTCGTTGCGCGAATAGTTTCTCATGGTGAAGAGCGATTTACACTTCGCATTCAGGATTACCTGCATTATACCGTAGTTAATTCCGAGGAGAGCCTAAGGCTCGAATTTATGCAAGCTACTTGCGAATTACACGATTTGCCATATACCAGGTAGATGAATAAACAGGCCAACGATAATGATATCTTTGACAAATTGAATATTTCTTGATTAATACGCCAAACGTTGCGAGCAAAATCTTTTCTATTTCTGTTCCAATCTATTTTTCTTTTAATTTCGTATCGGTTATACTTTTACGCAATTCCAGTTAAAAATTTTTACAAAGAAATTCGATAAAATGTAACAAAAACATTTATAAATGGCTTCAAGCTTCAGTGATCAGGATAAATAAGAGAAGAATTGAAAAATAAAACAAGGCTAAATGCGATAAAAATATAATTTTAAAAGATCCTTCACACAAAACATATTTTCTCGCCTTAAATTCGCTTTTTTATCTCTTGGCAGTTATACTTGACGTTTTCCATTTTAAGTGTTTAGATTATTTCTTCCGATTGTTCCAACAGCCGGTAAGAATGGCAGACACATTTATTAGCATTTTTATTACGTTTATCATGCATTATTTTCAACTGATGAGAATTTCGGAACGTTTTTCCCGTTTCGCGTCACGAGGCGCATTTTGCGAACGCGATGAGAAATTTATGGTTGCGGCGAGCCGCGGGCAGGAAATGTTGTGTCGAAGCTCTCTCGGCCTTGCGATCAATCTTTCAGCGATGGCCGACGGCCCCTGAAATTTACTTTCGTGTTACGTTACACGCCATCGGCTACAATGTAAAACGGAACGCAATGAAACGAGGCGAACGGCTGCGGGAACATAAACATGAGATGCAATTTTAATGAGAAGACATGCTGCGCACGGCGCGGCGCCGCCACCGCGCCTCTCCGTGCTGAATTCCGAAGGTTTATTAATTTATGGAAGCTCGTTCCACTTATTGAAGACTGAGAGATCGCCCGGAGTTATTTTAAAGCACAGGTAACCTCCCCGTTAGAACTTTCTTAATTACCTTGTCCACGTGACGGGGTGCCATCGAAGTATCTAACTATTTATTTATGCATTAGCGATATAATCGTTATGCATGTAATGACACGCGAGTCGATGGAGTTCGCCGTAAGATGATTCGCACTAAATATAAAAAATAATAAAGATAATCCTTATCACGGTATTATTATTTTGTATATTAAATTTTCAAGATATGCTGTTTAACTCAGAGACGCTAAAAATACAGAAGCACTGGAAATGACAAAGTGTGTCATAGAGAGATACACATTTTATTCGAAATATCGCGTTATTATTTTCAATGTTCAACTTCAATGTTCAATTGCTTTTTTTCTTTATAACTAATTTAATTTATGGCATCTCATAAAAATAAATTCGCACGACGACAATCCCCAACGACACTGCGATCAATCATCGGCAATTCAGGCAATACTAGCCGCACATTAGCGAGTAGCTGATGTACTATTTATGATATTCAGCTTTCTAAAGCGTCGTGAAAAGAGAGGAAATTATTTCTGACTCGTTTCACTGCTGCGGGGTTGTTTACAACGACGCACGTTGTGTCAGAGACATCGATCGATATACCGGGTACGATATTTATAATGTTAAACGAGAGTCCAGCTCGTTTATTTATGGCATTACGCAATGTTCTAGATTGCTCGTACGACGAGACGATTTTCACTGTGACGTTACTGCAACGAACACGGCACTTTCCATCGGCATTTATTATGCGCACGCTAATGCAATCTGTTGCAGAAATACAACTGATTACATTACACATAATACATTACCAAAAAAAGATTTGCTAAAATATTTTTCTCAGTACTGAATATTATAGGCTGAAGAAAAAACTGTTAGGCTCGCGTTTCAAACAAATTGGAATGACACTTTGAGCAAAAATCGATGACACAGTTTATTTCTTTTACTCGAAGAGTTATTTCGTTTCTTTGTCACACATGCGGAATACGCTTTTGAAAATTTCGAAAATGTTAGTATCGTTCCCGGAATATCGAAAGGGCTTGAAGTGTCATAACCTTTCAATCTGTTCAAATACCGAGCTTTTGTAAGATTTCTTCTACAGCTTCGAGATGCTGCCGGTTCATATTAAAGTTTCAAGGTTTCAAAATTCTCAGACTTCAGGATGCAATCGCGATCTCTCTTCCAGATTTAATATTCTAGAATTTCATGCTTGGAAGATGCAAGCATACGTTGCTCTTTACGGCATCTATTGCACAAGAATTTATACATTTTTAAGCTTGTATTCTGCAGAAAATAATGTGCGCTAATTTTGTGCAATAATTTTTGCAATAATTGCCAATATCGATCAATATATCGACAGTGTTCAATGATACCGTTACTAAGAAAAAGTTCCATTTTCGAGAAAGATATTCATAATGCAATTGATGTTCCTCGTTTGAAAGTTTTTCCGCGATGCACAATTCATTCGCCGATATTAAATGCGGTATCATCCATCGCGTTTGGACGGCCAGCCCGAATTCTACCAGGTGGGAATCGATAAAGGCTAAAATTAGCTTGGCGTACTGATTGGTGAGAAAGCCGTACAGCCGGAAACGAGATCAGCGTCCGTTAACAGCACGGGATTCCGACGATCGAAAATGGGATATAAGCAGTTTACAACACTTTCGAGAAGTTCTTTGAGCAATTGGATGCTTCGTGTATGAAAAAAACATAGTCTAAATAAAAAAAATGAGAGATAGGTTTTTAAGAGATTTCCTATAAAAAAAATTTATAGTGCATTACAAGACTGTATATGACAAAATGATACCTAATTTTAATATATTTTTTTAATAAAGCTAATTAAACCGAGCTGTAAATTTATAAGCAAATCCAGCGAAAATGCTTTCACCCCAACACGGATAATGCTCGTTTTTTCGACAAAGCTTTACGTTTCTTTCTTTTATTGTCAGAAACATAATTACGGAAAACGTCGGGAAACGAAAATTTTTCCCTTAGCTTATCAACGTTTATTGCGGAGAATAGCCGTTGTCGGGGAAAAATTTTATTTCTTACGGTCGCTCACGTCTGGGATCGTGCTAGAAATAATTAAACGCTGCGACGCGCTAGTCTCCTTTCCATTTCCATTTCTTTCTTTACCGTCTGTCAGAAGGGGCGTCGCGGCGCCCGACGTCCGGCGCCGCACGCGCTGACACACGTCCCCACGCGGGAATGAGAGAATCGTGCGATGCACGCGATTCACGCGATCGATATCATTGTCACTATCGTCGAAGAGATGCGATACCGACGGTTGTGATAGCCTCGAAATCTCTCCCAGACATTACATTGAGAAAAAAGTAATTATTTAGTATTTATGACTATGCATGATAAAATAATTATGGTTAGGAGCTTCTGTTTTATGATTATTCTATAATGTTAATAATAATAATCATATCATTAGTTCTACCAAAGAAACATATTTGGCACTAAACATAGTTGGCACTCTTAGAGGAAAACTGTATGTTTCTTTGATAGAACTAATGATATGATTATTATTACTAACATTATGGAAGTAATAAAAATGGAGCTTTATCCCATAATTATTTTACCATATAATTATAGTCACAAATACTAAACACTTTTCTCTCAATGTAGTTTCTTAGCAAAGAAAAAATGTCAGAAAACGTTTTTAATCGAATAACTCGAGAAAGATTGAGCCACGCTGATTAATGAAGTTTTAAATTTAAAGATAATATTTAAGAATTCGCAAACATACATGCAAAAAGCGCATCTAATAAATTCGTGACGTTTAGCACACGATGTGTCCTCAATGTGTGCTTCTAGTCTACAATAGATGTATTCTTCATTGACAGACAGTATCTTTCAGCATGCTTTCTTTCAGATGAAAGTGCAGTCTTGTAGTCTCTCTGACCTTCCTTCTTAAGCAGCCCGTATGGTACTCGGCCGTGCGTCGTTCTCACGCGGGTACATCCCTCTCCTCGCTAAAATAAGCCCGTATTTTTAGAACGCCGGCACGTATCGCGTAGGTGCTGCTTTCCCTACACACGGCACCCGTGTCCGGAGATATAATAACTCGCCTCCCTACACGACCTTCGATTTTCTTTATTCCCGCCTACGAACGGGAATTTTGTCACGAAAATCGCTATGAAAAAATTTATCGCATCGAACAACCCACGCACGAAAATTTCCTATTCCACCTGAGTATCTTGATTCGATAACAGTGAACGATGAACATATTGAGAGGAAATGCTCTATATATATAATCCAATTTCTTCGCTAAACTAAAAATGAGAAGACGCAACGGGAAAAGATCAGGTGACATATAATTTTAATGTATAAGATTAATTTTTTGAACGCTACAAACTTTAATGACATGCAAATACGAACCGATATCACGTACAAATTTTAATAAGACATCTAGAAATGCAAATATTTCGAATTTCGAAAAGTATCAATCGAGTCCCTTCTTGTTTCGCGCTTAAGAATCCGTCGTACAGCAAGAAGGAAAGAATTCGAAAGTTTTTCGTCTTCGGGGCGTCCGATTCTTCCATTCACTTATCCGCGTTATCGTATAATTTGCGTAAAGAACAGCCCACGGGCCGTATTTGCCGCGGTATCCTAAGCGTGCATTAACCGTCGAGCACGAGATTAATCCGGAAATACCGCAGCAGCGCGGCGATTTACGTATTTATGCGCCTCCGGGAGAAGTATCCGGCAGGAGGCATGCACGTTGCAACCGACAACTCGTAGCGATGAATTATCGCCGAACGACGCGAGGGATCGCGTGAGTCACTCGAGTAACGCCGATCGGTATAATAAGTTATAATACATACGTAGCGCGAATCTTACGGGGAGGTGCGTTCCCGGCGAATGGATTGGAGTTATGCGGATTCCGGAAGATCTGCGAGGAAATAATAGCTTGATTCTAATCACACGCGTCGTACACGCGCGGTAGCGGCGTGATTCCACGATCTGCGATGTAGAAAGGCAGCGTTTCGCGGATCCCGTCATTTACGACTTCTCAAATTAGTAGTCGACTCGATTGGCACGTGTTTATGTCGCGCCGGTTTCTCGAGCCACGTTGTAAAATCTTCGGCCAGATGCGTTGAACTCGACCGCTCACTTGGGGAGACCGTTGACGCATAAAAATTTTACATGTTACAGGTAACGTGTAAAATACGACAGATAAATTACTCGAAGCTCACGTCGCGTGCGGCATTACAGTATCGCCCAACCAATTTATTAACATCCCTGTCTGCTATATCAACGAAGACGCTCGTTAGAGATCTAACAGCGTTATTTTCCTGAAGGATAACCTCTTGGATAACCCCTGTGGTGGATAACGCACGGTATTAATTGCGAGATTAATTGGCCTCTACGACGCGTCGTGTATCAAAAGAGGCAGAAAAGTAAGATCAGATATTTCGCGATTATAAAATCTTTTGCGAGCTGCAACGATTTGCGAGTCATATCTTTAATAGAAATATAGAGATATTATACATAAGATTTTTATTTTTTTTTTTACATTTAATCTGTGGAATTCTCTATTAGAGATTAAATTCTATCAATTATCACGCAATTTTGAAAATAAAATGCTAGCTTTATAAAATTCTTCAAATGACCGATTTTCGCGATTGAAAGTCTTTTTTACGAAAGAATGCAAAATTCTCGTTTTAGAATATGGAATAATGCATTGTACGCCAAAGCAAATCACGCGTGAGTTTTTTCGCATTTTTTAGAAGAGGAGAAGCACGTAACAAAATTGGAACAGTAAATAGTTTTTATTTACCGACTCGCGTTGTAATCGTCTCGTGATGATATTGAACAAATAAAAAATGATCATCCCGCAACGATCTCTCTTTCTGTTTCTCTTTAGAGAAAAAAGAATAAATTTTCCTTTCCCTTATTGAAATATTTCTCACGATCGGACTGTTTCGTAAGGCAAATCGAATATTGAATTGCAAGGAGAGAAGACGTAATAGGAACAATTTTCTTTAATATAGAAGATATATATCTCGCGATATAAACATTATTACAGAACGTACAGAACGAGAATGGTGTTTATAAAGCTTTCTCAGGTTGCTCTCTGAGAAATTGTAGCGCATTCTTCGAGATTATGATACAAAGTCATAAAGAACGAGCTCGTACTGACAAGTAGCGTAAAAGCCTATACGTTACCTTCCAGATATAATACTCGGTAATCTCGTACTCGCAAAATTTATGACTTCTCCACGGTACGGTGCCAGGACATCACAATACTCACCTAAAAATAGAACAAAAATTTCATTTAGAGCATGTATAATTTATTAGACTGAGAGCATCCGCGATAAAAACTTTAATGTCGTATAATGTATTTGTCTCGAAGCAATTCAACAGCATTGTTTACGATAACATTTATCACACAAAGTATCTCGTGTTTATATTAATAACATTAATGTCATTATCTTAAAAATATAGAAAATAAGAAAATAATAAGAAAAATCATAATTATTCTTTATTTTGCTTATAATTAAACAATGCTTTTTTACTAGCAACTAGCGCTACTAAATTAGAAAACTAACACTTAAGAAATATAATTTTATAATTCTACATTCTTCTTATATTTTTTTAACTGCTATTTTCTCTCTCTCTCTCTCTCTCTCAAAAAATATAATTTATAGATTTTTTAGTTGTTAGTTTTACAGTTGCTACAGAAAACTAGTACGCTAGCTGGTAATGAAGCATCGTGTAAATCTATTCTATCATAAAATAAATAAAAGTTTAACTTGTCAAAGTTAAAAAATTTCAGATTTCAAATAATAAATAACACATTGTTTTTGAGACAACATATATTTTTCACAATAAATAGTGACAGCAAATATCTTGTTATTAAAAGTGTCTCGTGTAAAAATAATTAAAGAACTAAAGTAGAACCGCTTTCGATGGAAAGTAAAATATCGACAAATCATCTACAACGAATTTCTATTAGAAAAGAGAATCTCGTTTTCGGTGAATAATATCATTTTTCCCGGCACACGTCAAAAATACACAATATCTATTTCAGGAGATACTCGCAAAGGCAAAAGACGGAGGTTGAATAATCGATGCCCGTGTGACACACGATCGACGTTACAATGGCGACGGGATCGATGGCGCCCGAAAGGATGTGCAAAATGAGCTTTCTCATCCGCCTTCGAAACTTTTCCATTTAATATGTTACCTTCCCAAAACCACGAGAGAGGATGCAAGTCGGTGGTTTTTCTAGCCGCCGGAAAATCAGCTCTTACGTTTGGAGAAAGTCGGACGATGAGAAATGAGAACAGCAGAATTGCGAATTCGTGGACTAATAGACATTCAGATGTATCGCTCTCTCCTTCTCTCTCTCTCTTACAACCAAAACAATACAATTTCAAATTACATCTAAAATTTAAAAAAAAAATTGGTTAAAAAAAAGGACTTCTCTTTTGTAAGCTTATAATATTTTTAACTGAATAATGCGACTGAATAATAAAAATAATTAAATGTATATTTGTATTTCGTTAAATGTTGAGAAACTTAATTAAAATAAAGAAAACTCGGTATAAATAATAATAATTTAATGATTAATGCATTGATAATTAAAAAATGTTAACCAAAATAAGTCAACTGCAATAAACATTGATAATAAAATCGAAAACAAGAATTTAATATAATGCAAAAATATTGCATATTCTATGAATAACATAAATAATAATAATGTAAATAACATTAATGTGAATAATATTTGTTAAAGATTAAAATATATAATCAAGTAGTTGAATCAAGTTTTATTTCATTCGCGACAAAAAATGTTTAACAATTTTTATCTAAAAGAACAATTGTTCCTTACAACGCAATTAATTTCTTCGCTCGACCTTTCCCGCAACGTTAATGACTTCTAATCTAAATGTACGCGCGAAAAGGGAAAGAAATAAGGGACGGGACGAAATGTTGTGCATAGCGCAATACCATTGTCGGATCCCAACAGATAGCCGGAAACACGCAACGAAGCGAAACTTCCGGCGAAACCGACACCCATGTGGCATACGCGGTGTGCGCAACAAAACCGCACAAGAACTCATCGCGGTCGATACGCGTTCGCGACGAGGATACTATTAAGCGGTGAAGTAACAAGCGGTAGAAATACGACGCAACGCGCGAAATTACTTCGTGAGCTGATGTTAATACATTTATGCAAATGACTGACGAGTACGAAACAATTTGGTCGGTGTTTTAACGAGCGTTCTTTGTTATTTTCACCCTCAGTAATTTTAGCAGCAATTTATTAGCGGCTTTTCTGCCGCGATGTATTATCGTCTCGCGAAGCAATCGATGATATAAAAATAGTAGACCTTTACCCATCTGAAAATACAATGCGCAACGCAATAAATTTCTCCCGCTTTATTTTGTAATTTCTTCTATTATTCATACATTTGTATAACACTTTCAAGCGACAAAAGCTTTTACGAGCGAACTGAGAAACATCCTTTCTCGGTCGAAATGGAACGATCCCGTCGGTGACGACGGAACGTGTGAATGGCGGGATCGAAATATTGAAAGGGCGCGGAAATGGGGAAACGTTGCGTAAGTTAATCGTCGTCCATCAATTTACTTGACGCACCTGGCACGAGAGAGCGGGAGACAAAAGCGAGCGAGAGGAAGGGAGACTTACGTCGCGGTCGTAAAACAACAATCGTGCATCATTCGATAGGGAATTCAGAAACTACGCGACACAGTCTGGCAGTAAGCCAAGGCCAAGCCACTGCGGAATCCGCAGGTGCGAGAAGCGAAATCGTCGAAATCCCGCCAAATGCATTTTCAAAAAATCGCCATGCCGTGAAGAGCATTAAATAAATTTTAAATAAATTGTAAAATAAACGGTCAGGATTAAAATGCGACGGTGGCAAAATTTCATTTTTCAAGAAAAAATTATGTAATTTACATTTGAAAATTATGCAATCATTTTAATTCCTTAATTTTCATACGAGAAATAGTTACGCTTGCTTTACGCTTCTCTTTAATTAAAAATTAAAATTTTGAAAACGTAGCGCGAATACAGGGACGTCTCGCGAAATTAAATGAACAAGCAAGTCTCCAAGTCGCATTGTGATGATTCAGCGAGAAACTGATAGTTTCTTCTCGAGAAATATATCGATCGTCTTAATTCGGTCGTCTAGTAGCATCTACGAAATGCATGAATGTGTACTTATTCATCGAACTGACGGCTCGACAATGGGAATGTTGATTACGCAAATTACGCAATTTTACTGTAAATTTGGGAATTTACATTATCCACGTAATTTTCAAAATTAACTCGGTACTACAAGAGTTTATAATTAACACGATCGTATCGAACACGTACTCTTTCTCTCTCTCTCCTTTCTCTTCCACTCTTTCAATTCAATTAGAACTTCGTTAACGTGTAATATACGGATTACACTTACACGGACGAGAAAACAAATCGCGCAGCAACATGCTGCAAAATTCTCGACAACAGCCATGCATTAAGCATACGATCGAGCAATATTACGGGCGATCAGTCATTGTTATTGCTCGAGCTAATTAAAAGTTATGTCAATCGGATAAGACTCGATTTTCGTTTCGCATTGTCGAACTGACGCCGCATGAATATTCCACATCCCATGCTGCAAATTGTTTGACAAGCCCGACGCGGTGTACCGTCGGCTCGAGAATCATGCGGCACAAAAAGCGACAACTCGATCGATCGCGTTTTAGCGAGAGTTACGCACGAGAGTTAATGCGTAAAATCCACTGAATAATTCACGAGAGCGCGAATGGCGTTTTCCTTTTTTTTGGTTTTTTTTTTATCACGTAAACAGGCGTTGTCGATCTTCAGTGATCATTTTCATCAGTTCGTTGGAAATTGATGTGACGAATGTATCATCGCTTGATCCGACAGAGTTCGTCGGTCCATCGAGCTCTTTTTCCAACTCCATAATTAACTGTATGCTCCAATGTTTTCCTCATTTCACAAAAACTGAACGCTCGCTGAAATGCTCGAATCCGCGAATTAATGCCAAATTGCGTTGATTTATATACATAATTATTTATAACTATTATAGAAGCTTCAACCAGATCAAATATTAACAAACAACGGTGAGAAATTTCAAGTGTTTAGATGATTAACAGGACTAACTTCCCCAATGATTTCAGATATAAAGTATATTTAATTATTACAACCAGAGTGTTGTCGTAATTCTCATTATATTCACGACTGACTAATGTCCATTTCTACCAACGTAGATTAACTTTAATCTCGGTTCAACTTCACTCGGTTTTCTAAGAATTAGAAAAAAGAGGAAAAGTAAGTTGAACCGAGATTAAAGTTAATCTACGTTGGCGGAAATGGGCATAAATAGACGCGGTCAGAATTGTGTAAATTTCTACATGCCAGAGAATAATATCTCAAACACGCTCGATGTTCTTCGAAACGACAATGCGATCTCGGCTCGCATCGGTCGCGTGAAAATTCTCACGAAGTCAGTAACCTCTCGACCTACCTCGACGACGACGACGTAAGCGCCCTTTCGCCCTTCCTCACCGTTCCCCATTTCTGCGATTGCTTTCGCAATGCTCTTATCGTATCCGTTACTTTCCTCCGCGGTTCGATAGAACGACCCCCCCAAACAAAACGGCGATAACCGGTGACGTTGGAATACCATTCTCATTCACTAGAGAAACGCGCGTCTCTTTACATGTGTTCGCGCGTATAAATCGACGCCGGCTTCGATTTTCCGCACGATATTCAGAGATGACCCAGTATTCAAAATCGCGTCGAATGGTTAAGATAAACGAAAATACTTCAACTCTCAGAAGATCTTTAAGTCTGGAAAAAATGTAGAAGAAAGAAACGATAAAAAAGAAACTTTTTGTACAGAAGGTCTGCGAAATCCTTGAGCTCCCAATCGCACAAAGAGACATCTCGCTGAAGAAGACATCTCGAAACGGAGAGATATTTAATAGCAACGTCCGCTTAGAGATTGAAATTTATAGTGCCATTAAGTTTCAGTTCTTTTCGTCCTATACAGGGTGATACGAAATTATCGCTAAGCGCTGCCGCTTTTGTTCATTTATTTCCTACGACAGCAACAGAGGCGTCTGATATAGTACAGAGATATCATCGCAATTTTCATTCGTGCGAAGTTATTACGGAGGACTTTTCCTAAAAGTTTCCCGAAGTTTTAATCTCCGAGCGGACGTTATTGTCGAATATCTCTCCTTTCCATCGTCTTTTCCATATAATTATATCATTGAAAATATAATTTCGCGAACTTGTGTTATTTACAAAAGTTGCATCTCATCATATTTTTATATTAATCCCGATTTTATCCGTGTTACGTCGCGAGGAAGAAATTCGCAGCTGATGTAAAGCGGAAGTGGCTTCAAGAGTACCGTTACTTCACATCGTTCTTTCCCAGGTTTAAAAAAAAAAAAGAAAAAACCGGAGGAAGAACAACGGACAGGTGTTGCCGTCACTTCCGAGCAATGCAAGACTCCGGTACATATATGGCCACAAATTAGAAGTCATTGGAAAGAACCGGTCGACATGTGCCGCGAACACCGATCTCCACTTTCCGCTCGGTTCTCACGATCGGCAATAGGTCACCATTCACCGATCAAACTCGGTAGAATGTAGAGTCGAAATCGCCTTTTAATGAGAAAAGTAAGAAAGATAAGAGAAACGTAGTAATGTGAATTTAAAGACAATTTATGTGTCTACATAAATATAGAATTTCAAGCGGATAACGATTTTACGATTGTAGTTATATTTACATAATGTCTCAAATCTATTTAATACCGATGAATAAAAAGTTAAAAGATACTACTGTAAAATAACTTTTACTGTAACTGTAAAATAACTTTTACGATTATTTTTGTCACTTCGATAACGTTAAAAATACAGATACTTGACTTATCACTTGACTCTCGTGTCAGGAAAAAGAAATATTTGCATAAAGATATCAATTAATAAGAAATAATAAAATATATGATGCAATCATTTACATAATTTTTCATAACTATGCATGTGAGCAAAGTTATCGTGAAACGTTGAAAAACTTGATCGCTAAATTATGCGATAAGGAGCAATTCAAATATACAATTAAAAATAAAATTTTTCCTCCCTTAAGCCAAACATCGAACTTCCTTTACGAATATTTTTGCCGAGAATCGTTTCACGCGCCATTAGTCACACGACGGTTCTCCACGCGATAACGAGCGAAACTGCCGACGATTATCGAGCCGAGAGGAGTTAGGCATCTCAAGCAGGCGGTCACGGGCAGCCGAATGCAACGGGCGCGTAACGACGAGCGGGGCTAACTATTGCAAATTCGAGAGTGTATATCCGGGGCCGCTGCGTCGCGTCGCTTAAGCGAGCGTTTACGCGTTGCCGCACCAGCCCCATCGGAGAGATTACGGGGCTATGAGAGCATCTCTCCGTCGGGATTCGATTAAGCACGGCAGCTCGAGCAGCGTTCGCCAAGAGCGATCTGTAGGGATTAGGACGGCGATTGGTTACCAGGAATTCGACCCACTGGTTCCTCGAAATCTGTTCCACGAGCTGACTGCATCTCATTGCGCCGCAACGTCCGAGAATTCCCGATCGTCACGCTTTACATCTTAATATCTCCCAACCATTACTATCACCGAATACGCTTCCGATCATATCTTAGATTTTGTAGGTCGAACAGTTTCTCTTCCAACGACAATTGAATAACGTCAGCTTTTCGAAAACTCTTCAACTGAACAGTCTTCAACTGAACTTCCTGACTTCGAGCTTTAAATTAGATTTTTTATGTGATTTTCACAATGCGAGAATTAAATCCTTAAATATATCTTATAAATATTTTATCGAATGACAGTATAATTATATTATAAAAAATAAAAATAAGAAACGGTACGAAAGTTTTATTTTATAACAATATAGAAATAATATCAAAGACTTTATTTAATAACTGATTGTTCAGGATCACTATGCAAAATGCACACTTCACCCTGATCCAAAACGCATTTGAAGGTTAAATGTTCGGAGCACGTATTGTTCGCGAGAACACAAATGTAAGACGCAACTCCAACGTAATCGCGTTCGCGGAAGTTGAAATTGCAATTGTATAAACTTGAACAAGTCCTCGATGACGTTAGCAACCGCGTCTTCGATCAGTCGACTGCGTGAAGGAAGAAGAGCAAAAGAGTGTGAGAGAGAAAGAGAGAGAGAGAGAGACCGCTATCCGTTCGAGGAAACATTTGATGATCGTCACTTTTGGTTAACCGGAAACGTGAGAACATCCTTCGAATGTTAAAACGAGATATCCAGTCGTCTACGACCTTCCGCATTAATGAGCCGCCACACATCCGCGACTCCATGACACGAAATCTCTCGTCGAGGCGCGCTTGTGTGGCGATTTAAATTCCGATCTCGTGACGTTCGTGTCATAAGGATATATTCCGACGTCGGGAGACGAAAGACTCGTAAAAAGTTTCCTACAGTCGATTTTTTGTTTGCAACGTCTATGGCTTTGTCTTTGAGAATATCAATTTTCTGCTAACTCGAATTATAAGCCAGACACAAATTTCCTGCTCTTTTAAGCTCTTGCCGTTGGAAATAACCGAATCATCGATAATCATTTTCTGTCTATATTGTCACATTTTGTATATATTATTATATTATCACAATGTTGTTGAAAACCATTTAGATAGATAATTTCATTAACTTGAAATTTTCAAAGCGTACTAAAACATATTAAAGCGTATTAAAACATGTTAAAGCGTATTAAAACATTATATATATGTTAAAATTTAATCATGTTAAATACGCGTACAAACATATATGTATGTTATCACAACAAAATTTTATTTCAATATTTGTTAAGTTACTGTTTGGCTTTCCGAACATTAAGACTTTTTAATTTAAAAAAATAAGCTTGTATTAATGGTTATTTTACAGTCAAGTTGCGTGGCAAACGATAGGAATGTTCTTTCTCTGCGTGTGTGGCCCAAATGATAAAGCCAAGGACTCGGGAAACGTGGAGGCCATTTCCGGTGATAAATTTGTGTCCAACTGAGCTCAGAACTGGCGTGTCGGTTTATTACTTTTAACGATCGTCGTTTGTTGCGACGAAAAAGAAATCCACGAGGGGTAAATCTTGGGCGTATCGAGCGCGCTTATCTATCGGGGTGATGCTAGATAAAGAATAACGATGGGAATTAAATCGACACTTCTGTCGATATATCGGCCATCTGGAGCGACGCGTCGAGTAAGCGCGTTGAGAATCAAATGAGAGAGAGAGAGAGAGAGAGAGAGAGAGAGAGAGAGAAAGAGAGAGAGAGAGGAAGCGGGAGCGGAGTCATGTTTCTACTATATTTTCACCGCATTACATCACTTAAATATAATTATATTAAATATATAATTATATTAAATATATAATTATGTTAAATTTATATTAAATATAAATGTTTTAATCCCAAATTATCAATATCTCGTTGTCGAAAGATTTTGCGAGTGAAGCAACGATGTATCACCGTTTAAAAAAATAACAGAGAAACTGTTAGACTTTATGCTAGCAGAACTTCATAATTTCAGATATCGTTATCGAAATATTTAATGAAAAAAAATTGAATTAAAAATTTATATTTGCGTGGGAAGAATCCGCGCATCACGCAACACAACGCGGAGAGTGAAAGGCGCGTGGAACACCCAGTATATTACACGTTGTATAGTAAGAGGTTGACCCGTCACTGTTAGTATGACGCGATGACGTGTTCGCAGATTTTCCGCGTGTGTTAGTGGAACGAGAATTCCACATGTAATTGTCTGTAACCTCGAGTTACAGCCGCAGGATAGTTTTAAATTTTCATCCGCGATGAAGCGAGTGTTTCTGACATTTCGTGGACATTTTTCAAATTCGCATTTTCTTTCGCATTTTGCGCGCGAACAATCAACATTTACATCGGGATCGAGCTGTTATCTTACTCGCGTCAAAATCGCTCTCGTGAATTGTTGAGAGGACACGAGAGGATAAACGCGTTCCATTATGCAATAATAGATGACACAAGGGATAAAAATAATAAAATGTATCACGTATTTGATAAAAATTTGCAACGAATAAATAATTTTATGGCAAACATCGGCAACGGTCCGAGAAATCTTTGCGTTCTTATCACATGTTTAATTCCATAAATAAACTCTGCTGATTACGAGACATTGGTTTTATCTTAACGATATTAAAATTACTGTACTCAAGAAAGAAAATCAAATTACTTTACACAAAGAAATAATAAAAAATTAAATATTATTCCCTTTCGAATAATTGTTTCTCGAAAATATTCATCTATTAAAATCAACATTTTCTATAATTATATGAGAAATAGAATCTTCAATAATTTCTGAGCGAACAAAAATATTATAACGCAGATTGATAATGTCAGAATATTTGCTTTGAGAATTAATTTCTTGCTTAATATAATAACTTTGATATTATGTTTTATTGAGATAATAACTTCATTATGCACAGTTATTATGCAAATCATATAAAATAATAAAATTATATGCATATTATATATTATATGTGATCTTATAAAAAATCATATGAGAGAATACAACGTAAGTAATATTACAAAATTCAGTAATTTTTGCTGTAGAAATAATATGATATAATAATAGTTGCCGATTTGCAATGAATGAGATTGCTTAAAATAAGTTAAACTAGAAAATACCATATAAATTATACATAATAGTAATTTAGTAAATATTAATATTATAATTGTAAAAGCCAGCTAAACGTATAAGAATTATATTGACTAAAGTAGTATCAAATCACGATCGGTAATACTTTTGTCTCACGTGATATTACATGACGTAAATAAATATAAAACAGAAAAAGATAGTGTTCAAATATTGTGAGGAAGGATGCAACTGCGTTAAAATTTTATAACAATACTCACATCGCGAAATGCAATAGCTCCAAATTGCTCGACGTTGTTTTATATCTCGAAAGGTTATATTTCATCCGATTTATCGTTAGCAACAATTGAAAAACTTCAATGAGAGCGAAACTTGACTTATGATATATATACATATATATATATAAAGAAAAATAAAAATCGGTATGAACGCAGTCGCGCGAAAGTGAAACAGAAAAAACTTTATTACGTTTGGTTTTCCTTTTCCTTTATCACCGACTTTTTGTCATATTTTTGAGAATCATATCAAATTTTTACATTTCTTTCGTTTCGATTAATGCAACTCTTGCATATTACAATAGTAATGTACGATATTTCATAACATAAAAGAATTAAATAAATCGCAATCAAATTTAGATCGTCTATTTTAAAGCTAAAATGTCATTGTTTGATTTTAAAGCTTCAATGACGTAGCACGCTGGAGTAGAAATTTCAGGTTGAAAAGTGCGAAAGGGCAGATACTCCACAAGAGAAAGAGAAAGCGTGTCAAGGTCGCAAATCGAAGCGTGAAGGTCTAGCAAGTATTGTGACGAACGATTCGAGACAGTCGCAAACGATTAGTTGTTAGAAATCTCTCGCCTACGAGATCGAAATATTTTGTAAGTTGCTGCAGGAAAATGTTTACTTCCTGTAAACATGAGAAGAAAAAATGCACCGAATAGAGTAAAAGAGCCAAGTTTTAATACACAAAGCAAAATGGAGCAAGGATACAGCGCCGCAAGCGCTTTAATCTCCGTTTTCTTGGCTCGAGTCCTTTCAGAAACGTTCTACATTAAGATTGTTAACACAAAGCGTGTTCTTTCCTTTCTCAACAAATCAAGAATTGGATACGCATTCTCTTGGCATACGTTTACTTGAGCGAAGAAAAGTGGTTGTGAAGACAAGATATTTTATACATTTAATAATACTTGACGTTTCGCAGGCAGAGCTGCAGTTAGGAAGAAGAAATACAAGTACTTTTTCTCCGACAATTTCAATGTGCAGCGAAATGTTATTTAAAATGCTTACAGTTTTACGAATGTTGAAGAAAGGTGACGCAATCTCTGATATAAAATATATCATCATTTATTATATTATTATTGTGATCAAACGCAGTTTCTTCAAATATCTTGGATTTCATTAATATTTTAAAATGCGATGATTGATTTGATGTTATCGATTCAATCCTTTTCAATTTAAATTTATTCAATGAACGTAATGTTGATTTAATATCATAAAATTATTTGAAGAGTTCTAAAACTCTGTTTTTATTTCTCTTTTAAAATAACTGATAATATGAGAGTAATTATATTTATGAGAGAAAAAGATTTATATATTAAAAATTTTATATCATATTTTAAAATCCTTGACATATTCGCGTCCATTACGATTGATTAGATAAAAAATAAAAAAGCTATTCAACCGTCGATGATAGCATTACCGTTGCACATATTACGGGGACCATGCCTTTATTACGAGAAGACTAGCTAGTATTGATCGAAACTTCTTATTTTAGAGGCCAAGGTACCATTTTTCTTCCACACCCGTAAAACGTTAGCCCGACGACCGGCGAAGAATTTAAATTGCTCCAGACGCTAACTGTTAAAAATGACGGGCTTGACTGGTTCGATAGTCGTCGGGAATAGTTTGCTATTCCAGTTCTCGCGATACGTTCGAGCGCGTAAATCCTACACGTGCCGAGCGCGCCTTTTATCCGTGATGGCCTCGGCCGGCTGACTAAAAAGGACCGGTTCGCGATTAATCGGCTGACTTAGCCGATCGATTCTCAATCGTTCTTAACCTAGTTTTCGCAACCATAAAATCGCGATCTGTTGTCCCTCGAGATTCCCAGCAAGAGATCCCGAACTGATTTAAAATTGCGTAATATTGATTGATCGGTGACAATGACACATCAATCTTTCGCATGCTCTTTAGATGCAACGAACATAAGAATTTTGTCAGTTCGTCGCACTATCACCGCATACATTTGGAGAACGATAAAATCCGAGGATAGATGTCTGATTTTGGATATTGATTCCAGAGATGTGTCATGTATAAAATAATATTTCAAATTGAAGATTAAAAAGGATCTTTAAAATTAAAAATTAAATTAAATTAAAAGGATATTTGAAATTAAATACGAAGTGACTAATCCCTTATCGCTCGCAAGCCGAGAACAGATCTACGACAGTGAAATATGTCACAAAAATTTAAAAGAGGAAAGACATAGAAGGCTGAAACGCTTTCTATACTTTCATTTTTGACATTTATTGTTGCTTGAAATTGTCTAATACATAGAAATTGTTTAATAGATTGTTTATCAATCTAATCTCGAAGTTTTGTGAGGAAATGAAAATTAACTTGCGCGAATGTTACATAATTATAGACCGAAATTTTATAAAAGTTAAAAGGTTTGCTTTGATAATGCAGGTATACTTACAAATATTATTCTTTTATGATAAAATATTATTTAAAAAAAGTATATTTAACGGGATTGTAAGAATAAACTTCCAAAGAATAAACTTTTAAATAAATTATTAAAAAGCATTTATTTAAAAATTAAGATTTTTCCCTATATTATAAAAAAAGAAAAAAAAAATTAGTATAAAAAGTTACAAAATAAGATTCTCAAAAAAACACACAACAAGAGTAAAAAAACTAGATTCTTTCGAGACCGCTATTGTATTAACTGCTACTCTCAACGATTGTAAAGCACAAGCTATTGAAAACTGTTCTTCGTGTTCACTCACAAGAATTTCTCTGTTAAGAGTCATACTTACACGGCAAAATCTTCGAGCGTATACTCATTAAGAGAGTCGTTCTTATTTCTATAGACTTCCAACTTTTTTATCCTCTCATTGAGAGTCATTCTCGACTCTATTCATTGAAGAGTATTCTCAGTCATCGAGAATTTTCGAGAGTACAGAAAAATATATTCAAACACATAACATTACAAATTTACATATTGCACAATATTGATGCATCTAGGGTAACTCGATCACAATGTTGCTTTTTGCGAAAACCAACTAGGTATGTTTGCGCGAAGCGGAAAAGGTTACGTCCACTTGTACGGTAAGTTAAATTACCGCGTATAAAAAACTTGAGAAAATGGTTGTATAAAAAGGACGGTGAATATAATAAGATGACACGCGTTCTTGGCAAACATTTCGATCGTTCTTGTCTGCGCGAATCAACTCCATCATAAATTCAGCTATCGTTGCTATCCTAGAATATCTAGCGATAGATAGCGTTGCATCGCAATCTCGCTCGTCGCGCTATTAGTAAAGTCCCTTCTGGTCTTATCGCGTACATGTCTGATAAATTACTCGTTTATGACACCACACATACTCGCGTAAAGTCCACGGAACAATAAATGAATCAAATCGAATATACTGAATATTTCAGAGATTTTTTTTTAATGAAAGTAATATAATTTAAATAAAATAAAACGTATATATGTATATTTATATATTTCTCTCAGTTTTAAAATTACTTTTAAAAATAAATATGTTCCTCTCTCCAAAATCTCTCTCTGATATTTTCCTTTAAACTACATTTACAATTTCCTGTGTTACGTAGAAAATGTAATTTATGTTTCTTATATGTAAATATATAAGCTTTATAAATAAATATAACTTATGTTTCCATATAACTTCAATTTTACAAACGCGCGAAACTGTAGACTATTATTGTTGTTAAAAATATAAACTTCGAGAAAAAAAACGTTAATCACAAATTCCACACGTCTGTATATGTCGCGCCGGAAGTTGCGGTTTTATTAACCTTTTAGTTAAAATGATTCGTGCCGCGCTGAGGGTTAAAGACCGCCATGCAAACGTCGTGCGTGTGATATCGATCTCGCGTCGAGCGAATCGGCTTCGCACACGTCACGCGGCCGATGTGGAACGCGCGTGGACCAGCGTGCCCTCGACTAAACGCAAGACCCCTTTTCACGCCAACGCGCACGCGATATCACGAACGTTCTCGGACGAGCCGAGTCGATCTGGCGAGGGACGATCAGCCAGGCCGATCAACGAACTATGTAACTCTCGACATTTAACATTTATGCGCAGTTGTTATATGATGCATACATCGTGGAATTTACGTGTGACATTAACTTCGCGATTCCAAACCCCTGAAGTCATCAATAGGTAATTACGTCTCATCATCGAGAGAAATTATTTTTAGAAATTTGAAGAAATTACGCGAGATCTCTTTAATGAGACGTAACGAACTCTTTTGCTCGAGGTGTACGATGTGGTGTCATTTATCTTCTTGTTGCATAACACCTTGCAACCATGTGCGAGAGAAAGTAATGTTTTTTGAAATTTTGCATTTCTTCAAAGCAAAACGTTCCCGAATCTCGTTATTAACGCTGAATATTAAAGAAATACATTAAATCAGATTCATTATCAACAGAAAACTTAAAAGTTGTTTAACGTCCAAGTGTTTGATTTATATACAAGATACTTGTATATAGATATATTCTTCTCTCTAAGATATATTCTTTATGATGCTTCAGTTCTCAAAAGTTTATAATAAAACGCGAGTGATAAATCGAAGAGATTGAGAAAGATGAATTAACATCTCGATACGGCAGATACGCAATGTGTATTCAACTTCCTCTCGAATCGCAGTTACAGCCGGCGCGACGAGTTGTGAGGTAACAGCACGCACGGGAAGACATACCCTTTCACTTTGGCATTTCACTCTCGCGAGATCGAGAGACTGTCGAGATGGCACGAGCCGACGACAGCGAGCGAAAGTGCAAAAAGCCAAGTGGAAAAGTCGTACGATTACGTCAAAATGGAGCAGCCGCTGTCGCATCTATCGTAAACTTCTTGTTCTGTCCTTTCCTTCTGTCCTTTGCATTTTTAACGAGCAACCGCATAATTAATTTCATAGTATGTATAAATATCTTCATTTAATTAAAATACGAAATTTAATTCTTATATAAGTCTGTTTTGTTTTTTGTTTGACATAATTATATTTCCTTGTGCTTAAAATGTGTTTATATAAACGGATAAAATTATAATAAAATTAAATTAATTAAACTTATTTGTGCACAATTATTCTTTTATTAATCTTGTTTAGAATTTAGTATTAATCTTATTTAGAAGGATATAATGTTAGAATGCACAGTTCATTCCTATCGTTTTTTTTTGTGCATTGTGATTTTTGGTTCAGTTCTTAAAATATCGATTCACCAACGAATATACTCATGGATTTAATATTCGCGCTGAATTGCTCTCGTGTGTTGTGTGACGCGACGAAAAGTAAGGCTGTCTTACGAAAGATTGACTATTAGAAAGGCTAAAGTATCGAAATACACGGAACATGAGACCTCAATGCGGATCTCGCGATTTTCGTTCGCGATAGCGTTCGTGACGTCATTCCTCTAAATTCGAGACTCTCGTTATGTTTCATGTAAATAAATACGCAACAAATATTGTGCCGTCAAAAGTCTCCCATTCTAAATCTATTTTTTTAGTTGATAAATACATGATTATGGATGATTTCTCTAGATATTTATTTTCCTATAATTCGTACACGATACGTATAGATCTAATGCAATCTTTAGATTAACTTTCTAATATCAATTGATCACTGATTTGAGATAGATTGATAACGGTAATGTTAAGGAGAAGTGATATTTAGAGTGAAAAGGATTTATCATCGTTAGATGCAGTGATACAGTTGTAATGACATAGTTGCGCCGACAAGCTTATAGAAGCGAACATAGTCATTGAACGAATACCTATCCATTTGCAGATCATATCCCTTGTAATAATATACACAGAGAGAAAAGAAATGATTTAAGGACCAACGGTATCCTACTCCAAATCATTAATAAAATAAATCAGCTTCTAACATGAATGTATTGATAATGGCACGCACGGTAAATGCACGTCAGGAAAGTTATGCTCTACATCTATTTGTGCAGAAAAGTAATGGCAAAAAAGCTTAACGATAATCACAAGTTATTCATATGCTATTTACCAACCAGCTACTATCCATCACCACACGTATTCTCTCGAGCCACGATAATTATGTGATTAGTATAATGGAATTTCTTAATTAACGTACTACCTTCACAAATAAACTAAATAAACGGATGATATTTTTCTTCTCATATTACTCTTACAGACGAAATCTCATTTATTAAAGCAATATCAAAGAATTTCGATCAATATAAATAACGAATATGATTTTGAACATATTCTTGCTTAGATAAACGCGATTACGTGTAAATAAATTAAATAAATTTTAAATTTCATGAATATTTGGATATTTGGCGTGTTTCACGGTTGAGAGGTAATATTCCCATGAACGGCCTTTATTTTCATGATTTTTCGAGCAGACGCAGCGCACGCTTCGGCGAACACATAATGCAATTGCGTCTCATTTTCGATGCTATTTGTTATTCGCTGAAAACAACAGATGACAATGGCAGATTTATAATCGCCGTCTGGTCTCTATATCGAGAATTTGTTTCCGATATCCACCGGAAATTCTCTGCAAATTGTGCATATTCATTTCGTCGAGCCGAACTTGGATTTGCCAAACGATTGTCTTGAGCCTTCGTCATGCACACTTGGCATAGCGAAGTACATCCCAGACAAGTAATTTAGCACACGCGATTAAGAGTACAGGTGCTAATGCTAATCACTAATTAATTATTTAATCAAAAACATGCAAGATATTTGTCATAATAAAATATATAATAAAATACAAATAATTGCTCCGAGAGAACAGCGCAAGATGAATAATTTCAACGTTATAATTTCTATTTTTCAGACAAGAACAAAATTTGTTTACAATACAAAGTGATATGTCTTAATGTTTATGATAGATTCCATCTATTATTATGTAATTAATAGATACTTTAAAATTAATGACTTACGTTATATTTCGCAATGAAGACAGCGGAAAATTACTTTCTATCTTTATTATGCCAATAGTATAATAATAAAGATGCTCGTTATAACAAGGAATATTTATTATACCAATAGCATTAAGTTTAAAATAAATTTTAATACACAAATTTTTGGTATCTTATTGTCGCGTAAATAAATGGTTATTTCATAATAAAATCTTTTGTACGACACGATCCTCGTAAAGGAAACCTCAGCAACAGATGGATAATCTCATAAAAGCTAAATAAATCTCGACTTTAGAAAGGCCTTTGGTGCAATAACAACGTAAGTGGACTTACGCCATTATTGCGCTCGGCTGCCCAGATCAGAGAGTTTCCTTCTATGTAATTATGTAACATGCGAGACGGCCATTTACTCCTGTATACGCGAGATACGCTTTCGTCTCCACGCCGACAGAACTCGCAAGAATCCGCGGGAGTTCAAACGCGTTTACTTTCGCCGCTTAAGGCACGTCCACGCATTTTAAGAGCCCTGAATAAACGACAAGGGGATCGCCGCTGAAACGGATTTCAACGCAGAATCCTCTCAATTAGATGTGAGCCTATTTTGCAAAGTATCGTAAACTTTTCGATGGAACTTCGTCACGACACACTAAACGCAAGAAATTTATAGCTATCGCGTTTTCACGAATTATATAGCAACTTAAAAAAAGAGATAGAAAGAGATAGAAAATCGATAATGTTGAAGACATAATTAAATTATTTTCCTCTAAATTTGTCACTAAATTTCTGATGTAAAATCAACAAATATCAAGACTTGTATATGACAACTTATTAATCGATAAAACAAAATATTTTTAAACAATTCGTATTTTTAATTTTTTTTTCACTATTAGCCAAAGATTAATCAATATCAATTTCAAAGAAAAAAAGACGTATCACTGAAACAATATTATAGACGGCAGATGTACATTGCGATTTAAACAGCTGTCGTCGTGAGATAAAGCCAATCGATGGGCAATTAGGTGGGTCGCGTTCGCGCCGAATGAAAAACTAATTATCACAACTAGAACCATCGAATCGATTGTTACCGATATCAACATTTCCATTGGATAATAAATCCGTATATTTTATTTAATTTTTCGTTCGAAAGTTGATCAAATAATTTGAGACATTTATGTGCAAACGCGATATATTAATATGATAATAATGACGCGCGATACTTTGAAGACGCAAGCTATATTTAAGCGATTTTGATCTTAGCGTAGCAAACATAATTAATAATATCCTCTGATCGTTAAAGTATCGTCTACGCAATTAATATCTAAGAAGCGTTATATATCGGAATAATAAAGTCATGAAACTCGACGACTCGAGCAATTCTGTTTGAACTAGATCTCATCGCTCTTGTAGGTCCTGTTTACTCAATCTTTCAGGAATTTTGCACCGAATCCATTTCAGGTACTCGAGATCTGCGCGGTCGTTTTCTCCGGTTATCCTTTTTATCCCATTTTTCGAATAAACGGCGCGGCTCATGAAAAATGCGACCGGGTTCTACCACGATACCCGTTTCCATCGAGTATGGAATCTCCTCGTCCGGCGCTTCGCTGAAATTTTGATGTAACGAAATACGATTACGCGCGGTCTCGCGCGTATGCCGGCGATGACGTATTAATCGCAATGACACTTTAATACCGGGGAGGACGTGAGTATTTATGCGTCGGCTTTATCGCGGTGCAAATATTAACAGCTGCATAAGTCTGTTTCCGCCTAAACACGATCGCGTTGAAGTCACGTTCACGAAAAAACTTCTCAAAAACATTGGAGAACAAACACGGATTTTTTAAAGTTCTCGTTAAAAAAGCTCTGTTATAGAACACCAAATCGTAAAAAATATAACATTGAGTCCGAAATTGAATGACAGTTTCACTGATTGTTCGTTAATATTATTTTTACAATATAATTAAAATATAATATATAATTGTAATCGATAATTAAAATTTTTTAAATATATGCGAAAATATGACTGGGTATGATATGTAACTAACAGCAATTTAGAATCTGTACAATAAGATATGTTGCTTAAAATTTAATTGTTCTTTTCTTGTTTTTAATTCAACTGCAAATTTGTATCTGCTGCATGGTTTTACAAACAAGTTTAACAAACAACAATGTAATACAATATGTTTTTGTGTGATTAGGAATTCAGCTTTCTAATCTTTGTATGTGTGTACAGAGAATGAGTCATCTGAGAATCTAATAGTAAAAATATTTAGAATACAGACCGCATGTCTTTATAACACAGTAATTGTAGCCCGAAAAATTTTTATATTTCAGAAACAAACATACTTTAAATATAAAGATTATAAAGAAGAAAAATTTAGATATTAAAATATGCATGTTGTAACAACATAAACTCAAAATGTATTATTTAAACAAAAATATGTCAAAGATTCAAAAGGAAAATAATTCCATTTCTGTTAAAAATTCTTATCAAAAAGATAAAAGAAAAAATAATTCTAAATCACTTAGTAACGCTTCGAAAATCTGATGGTTAAAGACGAGACATCCTTGACGATCACGATCACGAAATGACTCAAGATAAGAGCACGTACAAATCGTTTGAATTATTCCCGCTGATTCGTAGAGAATTTTCCAACTCAATAAAAGAATCGTCAGTAAAAAATCGTTATTATTTAATTATCTTCCATTCTTAAATATATGTTTCGTAGAATAGAGATTCACCCTCAATCGTTATTTTTAGACGCAAAGAAAATAAAAATCGACGAAAACTTCCAATTTCAAATGTCTCGAACTTTACACTATATAGGCTGAGAGAAATAAAGAAATTAGTTATATTTTATAGCACACCAATCGACATAGAATATAATAGCGTAGATAAATTGTTTTATTTTTGGGAGTTTTTTCAACCTTTTATTCGGTTAGATTGACGATTCGTTCATGCGAGCGCTCGAGAATCTCGCGTAAATTCTTTGTTCTCGTCGGACGCGTCGAACGCAAAACTCAGTCCATCACTGAAATGGATTTTCGATCAGTTCACATTGAAAAGAGCGTTGATTATTGTAGCAACGAGAAAATGAATTTGTTGAACGATCAAAATAGTAATAAATATCACTGAAGAAAATAATGATTATATGCCTTTCATTATTTTAGTATATTATTACATCATTCTGATTATTATCAATAAAACCATAACCACGTACCTTATTATGCCAGATTAAATAACTTTTGTACTTTTAAGCTTATTAAAGTTACCGAACTCTCGTGCTTTCCAACAACAAACTTTCTCCAACTTAAAGAATATCTTCTTCAAATATCTTATCTTACAATATCTTATCTTCAAATAGTCAGATTTCTTAAAACACATTTTTATCATCATTATTAAGAATCGAACATTCACTTGAACAAAAATACATTTTTAAGATGAGTTTCAGCAATTAGTGCTAGAGCGGAAGTTAATTATAATTAAAGTAACTTAATTTTAACTGCCGTAACGCTATAAATCACACATATGTGTCGAGATGTGTGCGATTGCTCATTCGACTAAGCTCTTTTTGTTTCTTTCTCTATCTCTACCTCTCCCCTTCCCTCTCTCTCTCTCTCTCTCTCTCTCTCTCGTTATCAGCCAAAAAGCGGCGAATGAAAATGAAAACACAGGATATCACGCAGGCTATAAATGACGGGCCGATTTGATTTCCGAAGCCAGCGCGCGCGGGACAGAATTTTAATTACTCGCTTGTCCTACAGAAAATTGATGTTCCTCCGTTCTATCTCTCTCTCTCCCTTCCTTTCCGGCGCGCATTGTCCTCTCCTTTTCTACCAGCATCCATCGATGGAAACACCGTGTTACGAGAAATCAATGGACCGTCCGTATGCGACGCGCGTTTCCATCTCATTTCGCCGACAGTCGAAGCACCAGAATTTTGAAGAATATTTCATAAAAACGTACGTGTGCGTGTGTGTAAAATTGTAGAATCGCAGAGATCTATTTATATAGTTTTATTCTATTTTTACAGAAATCGCGATTATTGGAGAATTTATTTGGATTTATTTGATTTATTTAGAGAATTTATTCTACTCCCTTTTCATCGTCAACATCATTAGATTCAGATGTCATTAGATATTTTAAAAATCAGATTTCAAGTAAAAAAAAAAAGCCTGTTATTTTCATTCCGCGCTCGACAGATTACACAAAGTGGACACTGGCTGCACGTCACTTTCTTCGCTCGCGTCTTGCGCAATAACGTTGTTTTCTCTGTCATCGACGAAGACTGCGAGCTACCGGAAGCGACAATTTCGAGGTATCGCGTCGACACGCATGCTTTTGAATAATTAGCCACTGTCAACGGCGAAAAGCGCGGGGGAACGTCGCACTCGAACTGGTGTCTAATTAAGCTCTTTTCGGTGCTCCGCGAACACGTCCGCCGACAAACGCGGTTAACTTTGTCGCGACGCGGCGCGGCGATTTTCAAAGGCCCGGTGACCCTCGACGGGCATTTAGAGCTAAATGTAGCCGTCCCGAGCCACAGGAGTCATAAATGCACGGAGAAGTGCGGCGGGAGCCGACGGTGTCTGTTAGATGCATAAACCTTAAGGAGAAATAAATTCAATTTCTTTGTGGCTCTTGTCCATCTATCCATCCCCGGTTATAGTATCTCCAATAAAATGAGCTCCATTATCAATAAGAAAAAAATTGCATTACACGTAATTGCAATAAAGGGTGACTTCTAATGACGATACTATTATTGATCGCACCTATCCTTCATCCGCACGAAAGGAATATTTTGCTGAAATATCTAAAAGTTTAGCTAGATACAAGTCTGAAATTAATTTTGTTTAAATCATAAAAGTATTAGGTGTTCCATTAATTTTGAAAGATTTTTGCAAAAAAAAAAATTTTTATTAAAATATCATCTTAGTTTATTTTAGAGATGTTAAATCATATTTTATTCAAAATATTTTCCATTGTTAGCTTTTTTCCACTTTTCTGGCAATAAGTAAATTCCGCGATAAAAAAAATTGTTCATCCTTCAAAGCGATCCAATAGTCCTCAAAACTATCTGGAGCACCTAACAATTATGTAGTACATTCCAACTAGTTGCTGAAACGTCAAAATTTTGTGCAACATCGCTCATTATCCTTGAGCGTCCCACAAAATCATTTTAACAGTCCAACAAAATTATTTCCAGATCTGCATCTAACTAAATTTTCAGATACTTCACTCGTTCTGTTCGTGTAAACATGTGGTCCAGAGCATGAATCATTTGTCGAGACGATTTGTCGAAGTCGCTCGCGAGAGAAGCGATTTCCCTCCGAAACCGCTCGTTTACGATCGCGTACACCACGACGCGATCCCGCAGGACCCGACGGCACCGATCGCGCAAACACTTCTGTTTACCGTCGTCCCGACGGTAAACGGGATCGGGAAACACAAGCGTCGCCGCCGACTCGTGCTCCCGCGTCCCGCCCTACCCCGAGGCGCGACAACGTTCTGGAAGCTTCGTGGAATTCCCTTTCAGGGCCGCGTTCGTAGACCGTCCGTACCGCGTGGAAAACTTGATTGTAGCCGGCAGGAGGCGAGGGACGAGGATGGATGGGAGAAAGGAAGGCTCCGACCGTGTCATTGTTCTCGAGAATTCTTCGACGATCAAAAGCAAACGCCGAGTCGTGGAATCTCGTCGTTGAGAAGTCGCCGATTGGAGACGAATGGGGAAAGCGAGCGATCAAACGGTCCCCCTCCCTCCCTCCCCCCCGAGGTGTCAGGCGCGTGGGAGAAGATACAACTTGACACGGTATCGCGATTGATGCGAGCGCGACGGCGAGAACGGTGACGCACGGCTATAATTCTACTCAACGCGATTCGGAATCGCAAATCGTGCAAAACCGTAACTTGACGCAACGCATCCCGACGTTTTGACGCGTCTCATCCGCTTTAACGACCGTCAGTTTCGGTCGAGGTCGGCGCGGGACGAAGATAAAAGAAAATTTCTCAACAGTTTTCGCAGTTCGATCACCTTGGGCGTCGAAGATCTTCCCGATAATCTTTCCATCGCGCTCGTCTCCATTTACATTCTGTCCCCGCACTCTTCTTCTCCGCTCCATCATTCGCTCACGGAGAGAAATGCGAGTTTTCTCTTTCGCGAAAAAGGAAGGAACGGTTGAAAATCCGTGAACCGTCTCCAAACATAAAAGAGCCTCGTTACAATAACCTCGTCGAACAACCAGAATTCTGAGACGCGCTCCTGAGTTTTTTTTTTTCCTTTTTTTTTATCAAGCCGAGAAAACTCACCGTAAACACGAGGATAATCCGTGCGCTGTCGAATGAACGTTGGAGCTTCCCGTTTGTGTCTCCCTTCAGTCGCGATACACTCGGTGGCACATGTCACAAGAAAAACCCGCGACGTGTCGTTGAACGGACGCCGGAGCGGTGAAACGGAGTACGCTCCGGAGATCCGATTATACCTTTTCACTTTCGTCCTTTCGCCTCCCGCTCTCTCTCTCTCTCTCTCTCTCTCCCTTGACCCTCGCACAACGAGATTCTCTCCTTCTCTCCGATTCTCGCGCGCGCTTCTCGACCGTCGTTGTCGTTAGGTTAGGTCGCCGGTTCGTCGCGCAGGCAGGCAGGCCAAAAAAATCCGGACTCCGTTCGCTCTTTCTTCTATTCTCACTCTACTCCGCGCTCCCGTGTCTCGGTCCCTCTCTCTTTCACTTCACAAATCGTGTCCCTTTCGTACGCGGAGGACAAGGCAGGTACAGCCACAGCTCCTTTCTTTCCTCTTCTCTCTCCCCCTTACTCCGGGATCGTCGCGCACTGGGATATATCTCTCGTCAGAATAGAAAAGTATAAAAAAAGGCAAAAAAAAAAAAACAACTCACAATGTCACAAGTCGACGCGACGGTTCGGAGCTCGCGACGCGTCCGTCTTTCGGAGCACCGGTGCACAGCGGAGCGCGAGGAGTCTCTATCTCTCTTTCTCGATTTAAGAAGATCTCGCGATCAATCGCCGCTTCTCGTGAGTATCAACAACGTCACCGGGGGGGTAAACGCGCACGACCACCGTGTAACGACGCTCGTTTTGCTACCCCGCACCGCGCTCGTCACCCTCTCTCGCGCGCGCAGATCCTGCCGCCGTCCTTTGTTCCTCACGTCTCGGCCGCTGCTACGTGACTGACCGCTTCGTGCGCGCCCGACGCGCACGAGCCGCGCCGAAGACGCCCGAGGAAGGATCCCGACGGTTCGTCGATCGGAAACGACCCTCGACGCGGAGAGCCGCGAGGGAGAAGAACCTTCCTTTGTTCAGGCGAGACCGAGCGGCACGACGACGACGATGACTGCGACGACGACGACGACGACGACGACTCGTAACATAGTCCGCTCCTCTTCTCGTTCTCTCCTTCCTTCTCGTCCTCCCCCGACGCGCCTTTCTCTCGTATTATTTTGATCCTTCTCTTTCGCTCCCCTTTTGCGCGTACGCACACTCGCGCACTCCTTTCTTCCTCTCACTCTCTTCCTTTCACTCGTTCTCTCTCGCGCTCTCTCTTTCTCTCTCTCTCTCTCGTTCTCCCCCTCTTGCTTCGCGTCGGCGATGCGAACGATCGCGCAGTCTGTTGGTAACTGAAACGACGCTCCAACATCGGAGTTGAACCACGGCGTCGAGACGCTGTGGTGAATGGTGGGGAGGCTTTGGAACAACCACCACCACTACCACCACCACCATCGCTGTTCGCCGACGCCGATGCCGCCACCGCCGTCGCCGTCGCCATCGCCGGTGGTGTTCCTCTCCTTTCCCCTCCGCCGCTCCGATTGCCCTCCCGGCTGGCGCGCAACACCCTCGCGGCATCAACCCGGCGCGACTCGGCGCCCGTTGGCGTCATAACGGGTGGCCGGATCGAAAGAAGTCGCTGATAGCCGCACGATCGATCGCGCGCGAACGTCGACTCGACGTTTTCGGGACGATAACCTTGATCTTGATCCGTAAATTTCGGTGTTACCGCCGTCCGCACGCCATCGGATTAACGTTGGAGATAGAGAGTTAGACGTGCGTTAGATGAGAGTTAGAAACGCGTCTTGTTTCTTCAAGTAAAAAAAAAAAATTTGAATCGGATTTCGTTACAGATGTACGCATGTAACATACACAATAGGTAGTTAAATATTTTTTTGTAAAAAAATGATTGTAATCGACATTACCGCTCTTTATCGATAAATACGTGTTACGAGCATGCATTTTACGCGATGCCTCGTGATAAATAATGCAGAGCCGAAGCGGCAGCTGCGACAATCGGACGTAAAACCGTAATCAATTACAGACGAACATAGGCTCCATACCATAACCTACGATACACTGTAGTTTGCGACGAATCAATAAAATATCTATCTATTGTGACGGTAAAACGCCTATTATCGTATTATTTCCCGAAGTTATTTTAGTTCGGCGCATTCGACGCAGTCAAATCCGAATGATATTATTTTCCGAAATGCAACTTTTAATCGTACATACTGTTATTGCTTTCTTTTACGAATTGTACGATATATAATTGTTCAAAAGTTGCAGTTTGCAAGAAAAATACAAAAATATAATTTATCACAAAGTGTTATTTAACTTGTTAATTAATCAGGAGTCAAAGCGCGCGAGTGTTGCCGCACACAGGCGACAATTTCCAATTTCAATTTCCAATTTTCTCAGTTTTACATGCACGAAATAGAAAAATTTTTGTTCAATTATTCTATATTGTATTACTTATGCCCTTTTCTCGTTTTAAATTTCATCATCAAGGAATGATTAATAACTTAGAGAGAATTAACGGTATTAAAAAAATTTCTTTATAATGTCACTAATTGTGGAAATGTGAATCATTTATCCTTAGCACGTGTGCGTTGAAAAAAAAGAAACAATGAGCGTGAAGACCTCGGGGACGTGGTCGCCAGGTGAGGATGAAGATAATGAGAAAAAGTATGCCGGTCGTTGCGAGGAAATGTTTTACATCCGTGAGAAAATTTCCTGCGCGCCGCGGTTTTCCCGTTTGTATGGAAAATCGCGGTTTTACTTTTCTTTCATTGAGCGTCCATAACGACGTTTATACTCTTATTCTGTGCGCCCATACATCGCATATAATTCAACCTTAATATGTAACTCGAATCTATTTTTTTCTACATGTCATTTGTTAATCGTAAAAAGCATCGTATTAATGAAAAACGCGACATAATTAAAAACATTATTGAAAGTACATAATCGAAAGTTGATGAGCTGTAGGCACGATTGCGAGACCAGAAAGCGCGTGAAATCACTTTGTGCGCGCGTCAAACTACGAATTAAAAAAAAAACATGCATCAATTCGTTATATAAAGAGATTACTATATAGGAAGAAAATATTTCTTTTTCTAGAAATCAAAGCAAAATTCACAAAAGTATTCAACGGTAGGCGTAACATGGTAACACGCGATGATATTTATCTTGCATAAATGAGCCCACCTGCTCGCAAGAATATGTTCCAAATATATCACAATATGCAAAATCTATTACATCACGCAATGAATTTTCATTAGAAACGAAGCGTTCTTCGCGCGACACGAGATTTTCGTGCGCTTTTGAGTTTCAATATTTTTCGTGAAGTAAGAAAATATTATCAAGACAGGTATTTCATGAAAGAAAGAATATTTCACGAGGCTGACACTCACGAGAAAACAGTCCCGAGGTAGTCAAAGGAGAGACAAACAACTCGGGTTTCTTTTTCACAGGTTTGAGGGGTTCGTTATCGCGCGTCGTTCGAAATGAGGCGAATCAATTACTCGGGGGATGAAAATCCGCGTAGCACAGTCACAAACGAACCGGCGGCAAAAATACCCGGTAACGGAACGACGAAAGGGCGATGACGAATGAAAGCTGACACCTTCTTTATTCGAGGGAGAAGGACATAAAATTAAAGGAGTCTGACGGTATTTGCAAAAAGGGATCGAAAAGGATCCCCATTGAATCCATTGCATTATTCTAATAAGACGCATATTATTTACGTTTACACAAATTGTCCTGTCTTAACAAAAAATAATTTAATAACTATTTATAATTGACCGTTATTCGTCAACGGTTGATATTCTTTGTATTTCAGTTCTTGAACCGTCGTAAAAATGGGATGTTAGTGATTTCGAACATCTGAAGCAGTGTCTTTGCTTTCTAAAGTTCCGTGTGTCTTAAAAATTACAATTTTGCGTGACAGGTAGATGAACTGTCATTAACTTTCGTCACGCGTTCGACTTTCCAATCACCACCGGCTAATGCAAAGAATCGCCAAGACAGATACATTCTAATCATTAAACACTTTTACGAGCACTAGTTGTTTCATTCAATTTCGAGCATTGCACGCATGTAATTACGAGTTTCTTTCATTGATATGCGCAAAGAATACTTTTTACGATAATACGAGTATTTGGTTTTTCTACAATAAAGTTTCTACAATAGTAGTAAGCCTTAAGCCTTAAGAAATTGACCAATCGAATTCGAATTTGAAGAGAATAACCGATAGTTAGTCAATTTCTTAAGGCTTCTTATATCTATTGTGGACCAGAGCTTATTATTCAAAATTCAATATTCTTGAGAATATAATAATAATTTATCTATGTGAACATGTACCCTTACATCGTATCGACAAATTGATTGAAGTATGCGTACATACGTTGTTGTAATTTTTAAAAACTTGCAAAATGGGAAAAATTGAAAAATGTGCAAAATTGGAAACGTATATATTCCGCATTTTCCAATTGCACATTGCATTTCGCGTTATCTTCTACGTTGTTATAAATCAATAAATAAAAATAAAATATTAAGAAAAAAATTAAATATTAGGAAAATTAATCAAATTATAGCTGTTAATAATTCAATCGAATTGAACAAAGAACAAGGAAATGTTGGTCGAATAAGTAATATTGTTATAAATAATGAATGTTATCAAAGATATTGCTCTTTTTGTTCTCATTGTGCGCTCGTATTTGTTCGTGTCAAAAAAAGTATAAAAGGATCGACGGGATTCGATTCCTGGAACAAAACCTCGAATATCGAGTCCTGATCCCAAAAGAGAATACACTAAGGATTTTGAAGAGAGGCAACTTTGTGAGGCCCGATTTGTAAAAGTAAAATAAATGGTTCGGCATTTTTTCGTTTATTTTTCTCTGACAAAGTTTTCAATAAATTGGATTTTTGTATATACTTTTTACGCTTCAGAGGACAATTCACGCAGCGGAAGTTTGATCCCAAAAATTTCCTCTTTGTGTGACTCCGAACTCTTCCCTCGTAAATTGGCAGATACTTTGAAAGTCATCATAAATTTTATCGACATCGCGATTGGCGATAAATATCGATATTCGCCGATCAGCGTGTCCATATTAAGGACGCGTCAGTAAATTTAGTGGAGTTTCTGAAATATTCCACGCGTTTTCTCTGCGAGTGAGAAGAAATTTCTAGGAAATCTACGAATTTTTGTCGTAAATTTTTTAACGCTGAAATTTGAACAAATTTTTACAATTTGCCTATAATTTGTTAATATGCAAAATTATCAGCGATAACTCGATGCCCGATGAGAATATTTGTGTCTGTAGAAAAGAAAAAGAAGCGTCGTAAATCGAATAAAATTTTGTTACAGGGCTAGAACGTTGAAATTTTTTGTTCCGCAAAAAATGTTACTTTTAATCGAAAATTTTCTTCTAGCAAGACACGATAAGATTCAAAGTGTCACAAGATATACACGTTTTAGTTGCGAGGGAATCGCAAACTACTTGATTCCCCGGGCGTTAAATTATGACACTCGTAACGAGTTTTTGCCACTATCGGAATGGCTTACGGCCCTGAGTCCCGGTCGAGCACAGCGAGGGGCACCTGCTCCGGATCCGAAAGACGTTACACGCAACGAATATACCCTACGTATTTTCTCTGGTCGGTTACATTCCGTTTCGTTCCGGGCAAACGGGTACAAAGAACAGCGGTTCTCAACCCGTCCTTGACTGTCCGAAATTGCGAAGGGACGTCACGTGGAAAAAATGTGAAAGAAATTGCGAATTGAAAAATCATGAGACAAAAATATTTCTTAAGTACGAAACTTGTCTCTATCAACTGCGTCAATTCGTTCAACGTGTTCTTGGTCTTTCACGATTACGAGTGCGATACTACGATTTGTGAAAGACACTTCCTTTATTGTCACTCGAAAATTTAATTTTGATGGCCTATTTTGACTTTTCAACTCTTTACTTTGTAATTTTATTGCTGTTCGACAAACACAGGCAGAGATTAAGACATTGGGGAATACTTGTCCAAGTGATTGATTCAATTACGTTCTTGAATCGATGGCAGACTTTTCCTGACTCTTTTTATCAACATTCTTTTTATCGAACTCTAATCAGCGCGTGCTACGAACCGATACGAGTATCAGGAAACAGCTGACTTCAAGAAAACAGCTGCTTCCTGAGTAATATTAGTTCATTCACGCAAATCGCGTCAAGCCTTTCCCTTCAGGAAGCTTTTCTACGTTTAATGACAGTTGTCACAACTAGTCATTACCTCTAGCCAGAAATTATTATCACACGTGTGACATTAAAAAGCTACGCGTTCGTTGGAAAGTTTCAATTTCAAGAAGCATGTTTGAGATGCGAACGCTTATTGACGTACGCGGTCTGCCCGCCGCGGAGATATCGGCGTTCGTATCGGTTTTACTTTTGGAATTGGCCTTGCAAAATGAAAGGCAGACTCGCACTTCGTTGCATCCTCTCAAGTCCGTCCTTCCGCTCATGGATGCCGTCGGGACGCCTGAACCGGCGCGACGCGCGCCACGCCGGAAAACAGCTGACTTGTACTTTTTCATTGGAGGAGCAGCTGGTTGGCCAGTCCACGGGCCAAGAGCCGTCTGCGTTCCTTATACCGGGTGTGCCCTTTATCGATCCGTAAATAAGCACACCAGAGTTCGTTTCAAAGTAATTATACGCGTGACGCAACCGCGAATTGTTCTCTGATAAAAGAATGAGAGATAATAATACTAGGAACGAAAGAAATCGTTACAGTGTTGCAAACGACTAAATTTAAACGTGTTTAAATTAAATAAATTTATACGTGTTTATTCAAATTTCTTGTTGTTGCAAGTAAATTCGATATTATTTCATTATTTAGCATCAATTTGGGATGTAAAGGAAGTTTCCCCGGATGCTAGTTCACGACTGCTATAAAGGAGAATTAAATTATAGTTAAGAAATCTAATTTTAATAAGTTGAGTTACAGCACATTGCGTTAACATAGGATATAGTATCGGCAATATATTGCGGTAATTGGGGCATAATTTAATGAACGACACGTATCGCCAATTAAGCTTAGATATAATGGTGGAGAAGAAAGTTTAATGCGATGGGCGTTCTTAAAGATACAAGAAACATGTACTATCCTATGAGCAACAATTACAAGAATTTCCCACTTTCGATCGATTTGTTTCCGCATAATATCCGATCGAGTTATTTTCCCAAGTACATTTAACTGCAAAAGAAAGATCCGGAATTTACCGCCGGTCCATTATCTCCCACGATATTACGAGTAATGGAAAGTAGACGGTATAGACTATAAAAAATTTGAACCCGTTTATCGCCATCGTGTGCATGGATATCTCCTGATTAGAGAGAAGTTTGGTGTACTGTCAATATAACGCATCGAACTGTCACGATAACCAACTCATCCCAGAAGAATTTTGCACCGTGCTAAATCGATCGTAAATTAATCTCTCGTCACTTGGCATTGATTAATGAATAAAACAAGTTGATATTTAAAATCAATTCGGAAAATCGGAATGAATCACGTTTGATCGAACGATACTCGCTGAATCGTCAATATGATGCGAGTTTTCCAACCGGAAAATTTGCTGGAAGGTTTCCAGCTGGAAGTTCGTTAATATCGCGACCTTGCTCATCTATAGGTAACTAATGTGCACGCCATCGATAATATCACAGAAACGTTTTCGTTTCGCATGAAATTAGCGCGTAGGCTCATTATAGACAGGTCGACGATCAAAGAGTTGGGGAGAGTATCGGCGCAGTTGAGCATCAACGCGGTCGCGTCGAGCTCACCATCTGATGTAATCACGCAATTAAAGTAAGAACTCGAGAATTCCGAGAAAATGCTCAAGCAAGAAAATGAGAACGATTAATCTGACCCGCGCCTCGCTCCTCTTCGAATGTCTTCGTGCGGCGCATTCCCCTCACCGTCCGAAAGAATCACGGGATTTATTCACGCATAGGTTCGCAAATGAATGGAGCAGAATGAACGTATCGAAGAAGTGGGACGCGTTGACGAATGGACGCAAAATTACGTTGCTGAATGGCTGGAAAATTGTGCAGATCTTACGACAATATAGAGTAATAGTTAACTAAATCAATTGCCATGATCTCGCAGACACGGAGGATGTGATAAATTAACTTAAAAACGAAATGCAAGCAGTACTTGCTTCTTTTTTGTAATAATTATTTGACAAAAGCTGTTTAAAACCTATTGAAAACCATCGTTAACTATAAAATTCCTCGTTCAAAAATAATATCTTTGAATAAAAAAATTTCCACCGAGTAAACTTGTCTTCAACAAATTTTTACAATCAATTAAAATTTATGTTAAAAATATATCGGACATCAAAAGTTAAAAATTACAACTCATTAAATACATATTTATCAAAAATTTTCTGTATATTTATCGAGTAATTTATCATTACGTGGCATGACAGTTCAACCAAATTTATTAGATCAGGCGTGCGATGCACGCGAGTGAATCCTGTTTTGAAGAGTTATTAATTTATGCTCGATTCCTACAAAGTCCAATCTATTGCAACCGCGCGCAATAAGCTTTACCGAGCTTTTGATTCAGATAAAAACATTGAAGTTCTCGGTACACATTTTGCGCCATCCTCGTCCCGCCATCCCTGAGCTTTACTCAAATTTAATGCGAACAAACTTTAATCGTCTCGGCAACTCGACCGAAAGCTTTCCAATTTGCGATGGTACGGAAAATACGAGACGCGATCTATAAGAATGGATTATCGATTATCGTTTCGAGTCATCTGTTCGATTTGCGAGGAACATTTTTAAATTTCACATCTAAATTTCATCGAATCTGTCCGTTACAATTAAGTGCAACTTTAAAAAGCAGTGTTTCGTTACTATATATTGTATATACAAAGTTTGGAGCATTTTTAAATTAAAAAAAAATTTAATCAACTTTATTTACTGATGTTGTAAAATGTATGAAAGTTTATATTATTTCAATCATAAATTTTATTCCAATAGTGTACGTTAAAAAATAAAAATATTTTCAATAAAATAATTATGTTTGCAAAGAATCATATTTTTATCTAAAAATCATAGAGTACGCCAAATTTTTGAGCGGTAATGTATAATACACACACGTGCATACATATA